>PNEQ01040720.1:17051-96135 GCA_003012365.1 Medauroidea extradentata | reverse complement strand
AGCAACACGAGATCTAGTTTGCATGCTTACACTTGCTGAACATTCGTTCACCTTCTCCTCAACAAAGGAATCTACTATGGCCATAATGGCGAAAAACTTCTCCTCGAAATCAGCCATGCGTGCTGCATGTTCATCGAAATCAAAATCGGCTGCAGCTGCCGCCTCGATAGCCACATAATCAGCGTCAAAATGGTCACGCTAGGTAGAAATATCCCTCACTGTGGCCAAAAACAAGGGTTTTTTTGAAACGTCTACAAGAACCTCTTGCGCCAAGTCGTAGGCACGTTTGATACGGGATTCTGTTAAGCGAAAGCGAACTTGCGCTGAACGGAAACGAGCGTTGGCCATAGCGAATTAGAATGCTTAAGAACTCCTATGACAAAAAACCTTATTTTAAGTTTGTGAATTAACACGTCCACAAAAATTCAACAAACTCGAAACTGGCAATATGAGAAGAACAACTACGTGCCTCCGATTCACATAACCTCAAACACAAATGAACCAACAAACCCTTCTCAACGAAATACGACAAAATTCCAACAATTAATTTAAAACATTTCCCTTAGCAATGCAGGTGTAGCAGCACCGGCACGTGACGATATCTGCAGCGAACATTCCTGCTTCATTCTTCACGTGGGCGGGAAAATATTACGTGATGCGCACACCCAAACACAGTGTACACGCCTCGTAAAATACGTAATGTCAAGCTTGGATTGACAAACCACACAAAATCAACGCACAAGTTCAAAGAACATAATATCACTTGGTGTGAATCAACGACAAAATGCAGTGCACCGAGCGTGCCGACTGCCAAAACGTGAAAACGAACGAACAAAAGCTTCGCACACCGCGTGGCACGACACACGTTTTCGTTCCGACGAAGACAAATTCGAAAAATTCCGGAAAGATCCGGCCCGGAGGACCAAAAAATGTTACATGAACGAGACATAGGACTGTAAACTAAATGGATGTAACATTTACTTAACGATTTAAAATTATTTGGCAAACGAGTCAACCGACACGACCACTCACCGCCATGTTGAGTTGTAGACTGTCCTCTTGTTGCTGGAACAGGGACACCAACCTAAGAGTTGGCAATGACAAGGATGCCAACTCACACCAAAATGTACGTCCAATATAGCCACCCGAGAGCGGGAAACTCAAAACTGGGCACGTGTGTCCAGGTAACACTAACCACAGTCTTGCATGACACAATCTTCAAACATTTATGAAATATATGTATATAGGCCCTATTTACAATATGTACAAGTCCGAAACAACGTCTTTTGGCGCGAGTATGCTCAAAATAACCACATTACTACGGGAGATCTCTTAAGTCCCTTCCCGTTGACCGTCCCCACTTCAATTCCCTGTTGGGTCATCAAAACTGAAATGTTTGGAATGTTTATCATTACACTGGTGTGCTACACTGACAAGTTACAGACTAAAACCTACGTGTCACTTACGTGGCTAATTTCTCCGTGAGGAGAGAGAGTTAGACTAAACTACCAATGGCCGGTGATACTACGAATGTCTTGTAATTTTTGTGCTAATTAGTTTGTTCATTTGTTGTGTCATTAATGAGTTACCTCTTGGTAAATTTTGCCACGTGGGTGGGCGTGATCCGATATGCGGATGCTGTATTCCCGTTCCTACCTGGCTGATGATCCATACACACGTCGTCGGGTGCACAGCTGACGTAGGGTGCGTGGGGGCACTGTTGATGGTGATAGTGGCGCTGTAGGGACAAACGGTCTAGGGTGGTTGGCGTCAAAGATATTTTACAGGAAGAACTTGGCTTGTTTCGTAAACATCTTTATGTGCCATAGAAAATGGATAGCCAAAGGTTGCTTTCACTGCTTTATTTTGAATCATTTGTAGGGGTTGTAATATTTTTTTTGGAATCTGTGCCCTATATAAGGCTTAAGTATTGTAAATGGCTATTAAACATTGCGTCAAAAACAGTTTTTTTAATTTTTGTAGGAAAATTGTACAGTCTACGTAGGACACATGCTACTGGTAGCACTGTACGAATTACCCTGTTGATGCATACATCCCATTTCAGATGTTTGTCGATGTAAAGGCCTGTATATTTAATGTGGTTCACATTTTCAATCGGTTTGTTCTTAGTAAGCAAAGGCATGTCAACTTGATATTTCAATTGTGGAGCAGTAGAGATAATAAATTTAGTTTTCTCAGCATTAAGGACTAGTTTGTTTATTCTCAAATATTCTTGAAGGGTGATTAAATCTTTTTGCATGAGCATTAACATACTTGAAATTGTGGTATTATTTTTATAGACAAGGACTGTGTCGTCAGCATACAGAGTGGGGGTACCATGGAGTTTGAGTTTCCCAATATCGTTAACATAAACTAAGAATAAGAGGGGGCCTAAGACACTACTTTGTGGAACACCGATAGCACTTTGATATAAGCTACTCTGGTTACTCCCTATCTGAACTGCTTAGTATCTGTTCTTAAGGTAATTTTGAAATAACTCTAGACCTACGTCTCTTACCCCACTGTATTCCAGTTTTCGAAGTAGAATTTTTATGATCAACCAGATCAAAAGCTTTACACAGATTAACAAAAATGGCTCCTGTAAATTTATTTTTGTCAATTTCATTTCTGATATCATTTACTAGGGAGAGTGCTGCCTTTGTTGTATTCGAGTTTTTTCTAAAACCAGATTGCAAATTGTAGAATAGATTGTGTTCTTCCAGAAAGTTACTTAATCTCTTATGCAAGGTTGTTTCAAAGATTTTGTTGATAGCACTTAGAATGGAGATAGGTCTGTAATTGTTAACTAGATTTTTGTCTCCTGACTTGAAGATGAGAGTGACCCTTTCGTCACACATCCTTAAGATAGCCCGTCATGTCCATCACATCACCGATACGGAACTGCGCTCCATCGGCGTGTTGGGAATGCACCAACCACATTGCTCCTCAAAAGGCGGCAGCGTCCCGATGCCACACATACTGTGTTGTAATGCGTGAACCGAGAGAGTTGCCTAACTAAACAACTATCCACTGGTAGGAATGTGCCCTGTTAGCGAATAAACGAGTAATTAGTATTTCTGTTAACAGTGCCCAGTACGTGTTTCCAGCTAATTTACGTTAACGTGGGTTTCTCCACTACTAGGAATTAATGTACGACAGTCATGGGTAAACTTTCTTTGACTCTGCAAGTGTTTTTGAGATAATTGTCAGGTGCAGCATAAACACCCTGCGCTGGCCGGCGAGATGGACTCGCCCACGTAGCCAACCTTCGCCCTTAAAATCCCTTAGTCACAATTATTTTGTAATTCCTTTAAATTACCAGTGTGTGTTTCGGTGAAGTCCCAGCGAGCAAAATATCTTAATTTAAATGTTCTACGTTCCTGTATGTCACATAATATGTTTACAAATCTAGCGCACTTTTTCAAAATCACGTGCTGAACTAAATAAAGTTTCCATAAATAATTTTTCAGTCTCTAACCAGCAAGTCTTAACACGGACTAAGCCGCGTGCACTCTGCAGAACAGCCCATTGTGCGCACCATGCACCGTTGGAACAACCAAGGCGGTCATAGTACCACATTCGCATTCGCATATAAGAATGCACTCTGTGGCGTGATCACAAGAGACTGCAGCATCCAGACGCCGCATTCCCCAGAAGGTGAAGCGCCTATATGGAATGTATCCTTCCAGAACACAGGTCCATTGGTAGGAACGTGCCCTGATAATTCTAAATATCCCAATCACCATGTGAACCCCCAACCTGCGATGCGAGTGTTCAGCTCAATTTAGAGCAATGTGGGTAACAGTACCAAGTGGGAAATGAAGGGAAAAGGCCAGGGGTAACCTTGTTCATGCAAATTTATTCACATGACGAGCTATGTCATGTTTAACCTCAAAGTGCGCAGAAACACACCCGTGCCCGATGTAATTGTGGACTCGTCCAACCGGCCAAACTGTGCCACGGAATTTCTATGTTGAGTTACGTTAGGTTGGGTAAGGTTAGGTTAGGTTGGGTAAGATTAGGTTGGGCTAGGTTAGGTTGGATTAGGTTAGGTTGTGTTAGGTTAGGTTGGGTTAAGTTTGGTTAGGTGGGGTTAGGTTTGGTTAGGTTGGGTTTGGTTTAGTTTGGGATGGGTTTGGTTATGTTAGGTTATGTTAAGTATAGGTGGGGTTATGTTAGGTTGGGTTAGATTGGCTTATGTTTGGTAATGTTAGATTTGGTTAGGTTAGGTTAGGTTGTGTTAGTTTAGGTTGAGTTAGGTTGTGTTAGTTTAGGTTGAGTTAGGTTGGGTTGGGTTAGGTTGTGTTATGTTTGGTTAGGTTAGGCTTGGTTAGGTTAGGTTAGTTTTAGATTAGGTTGTTTTACATTAGGTTGGGTCAGGTTAGGTTGGGTTAGGTTAGGTTGGGTTAGGTTAGGTTGGGTTAGGTTAGGTTGGGTTAGGTTAGGTTGGGTTAGGTTAGGTCGGGTTATGTTAGGTTAGGTCGCGTTAGGTTAGGTTGGGTTAGGTTAGGTTGGGTTAGGTTACATTAGGTTAGATGAGTTAATTTAGGTTGGGCTATGTTGGGTTAGGTAAGCTTGGGTTAGGTTATGTTAGTTAAAGTAAGGTTCGGTTAGGTTACATTGGGTTAGGTTACGTTGGGTTACGTTGGGTTTAGGTTAGGTTGTGTTTGGTTAGGTTAGATTGGGTTTGGGTTAGGTTGGGTTTGGTTAGTTTAGGTTGAGGTTAGGTAGGTTTAGGTTGGGTTAGGTTAGGTTGGATTAGGTTAGGTTGGGTTAGATTGGCTTAGGTTTGGTTAGGTTCGGTTTTGTTTGGTTTGGTTAGCTTGGCTTAAGTTTGGTTAGGTTAGGTTGGGTTATTTTAGCTTGGCTTAGGATCAGTTAGGTTTGGTTATGTTAGTTTAGCTTGTCTTACGTTATGTTAGGTTGGGTTAGGTGAGGTTGGGTTAGGTTAGGTTGGGTTAGGTTAGGTTAGTTAGGTTAGGTTTGGTTAATTTAGTTAGGCTAGATTGGGTTAGATTTCATAACGTTAGGTTGGGTTGAGTCAGGTTGGTTTAGGTTTAGTTGGGTTAGGTTAGATTGGGTTATGGTTAGATTAGATAATATTAGGTTTGGCTAGGTTATGGTTGTGTGGGTAAAACTAGTAATTCTTAGTGAAATTGCAACTTAATGCAAAAAAGTGCAACTTAGTGCAAGAAAGTGTGTCTTAGTACAATAAAGTGCAACTTAGTTCAAGAAAGTGCAACTTAGTGCAGGAAGATGTAACTTAGTTCTAGATAGTGTAACCTAGCGCACAATGTGACCCTTGTTCATTATGTGCAACTAAGTGCAAGCAAGGGTAGGTGAAGTTGGTATGTGTTTTAATTGGGATAGGTTAGTTGGGAATAGGTTAGGTTGAGTTAGGTTGTTTTGGGTTAAGTTGGGTTGGGTATGGTTAGATTAGGTTATGTTAAGTGTTGTTTGGACTAGGTTAGATTGGGTTAGGTTAGCTTGGATTGGGTTTGGTCAGATGAGGTTTGTTTAGGTTAGGTTGGGTAGTGTTTGGTTGTGTTAGGTTAGGTTGGGTTTTGTTAGGTTGGGTTATGTTATTTTGGGTTATGTTATGTTGGTTTATGTTAGGTTGGGTTAGGTTGGGTTAGGTTAGGTTTGGTTACGTTAGGTTGGGTTATGTTGGGTTACATTAAGTTTGATTATGTTAGGTAGGATTAGATTATTATGGGTTACGTTATCTTGGTTTAGGTTTGGTTAATTTAGCTAGGTTAGATTGGGTTAGGTTGGGTTACGATGCAGTTGGTCAGTTTAGATTGGGTTGGGTTAGTTTGGGTTGGGTTATGTTAGGTTGAGTTAGGTTAGGTTAATTTGTGTTAGGTAAGCTTGGGTAAGGTGAGGTTGTGATAGGCTGGTTTAGGTTAGGTTGGGCTATATAGGGTTAATTTAGACTTGTTTATGTTTGGTTGGGTTAGCTTAGGTTGGTTTACGTTAGGTTGGTTTACGTTAGGTTGGGTTACGTTATTTTTGATAAGGTTACGGTGGTTTAGGTTGTCTTAGGTTAGTTTAAGGCTATGTGTGTTAAGTTAGGTTAGGTTGGGTAATGCTAGGTTGGATTATGTTAGGTTGGGTTAGGTTAGGTTGGGTTAGGTTAGTTTGGGTTCGGTTAGTTTTGGTTAGGTTAGGTTTGGGTTAAATTGTGTTTGGTTTAGGTTGGATTGGTTTTCGTTAGGTTAGGTTATGTTTAGGTTATGTTGGGTTATGTTAGGTTGGGTTAGGTTAGCTTGGCTTCGGTTCGGTTATGTTTTGTTAGGTTAGGTTTTGTTAGGTTAGGTTTTGTTAGTTTAGGTTTGGTTAGGTTGGTTTGGGTTAGGTTGGGTTGGTTAGGTTAGGTTAGGTTTAGATTATGTTGGGTTAGGTTAGCTTGGCTTAGGTTTGGTTAGGTTAGGTTCGGTAAGGTTAGGTTAGATTGGCTTAGGTTTGGCTAGGAAACGTTAGCTTAGCTTAGGTATTGTAACCTTAGATTTGGTTATGTTAGGGTAGGTTGGCTTAGGTTAGGTTCGGTTGAGTTTGTTTAGGTTAAGTTTTGGTTAGGTTTTTGTAGTTTAGATTTTGTTAGGGTGGGTTAGGTTGGGTTAGTTTTAGGTTAGGTTAAGTTAGGTTTTTGTTAGGTTGGGTTAGGTTAGGTTGGGTTAGGTTAGGTTGGGTTAGGTTAGGTTGGGTTAGGTTAGGTTGGGTTAGGTTAGGTTGGGTTAGGTTAGGTTTGTTAGTTTAGCTTGGTTTAGGTTTGGTTAATTTAGCAAGGTTAGATTGGGGTAGGTTAGGTTAGGATAGGTTGGGTTAGTTTAGTTTGGGTTGGCTTAGTTTGGATTGGGTTAGGTTAGGTTGGGTGGGGTTAGGTTGGGTTGGGTTATGTTGGGTTAGGTAGGGTTATGTTGGGTTAGGTTGGGTTAGGTTAGGTTTTTTTGGTTTAAGTTAGGTTGGGTTAAATTGGGTTAGGTTATGTTAGCTTGGTTTAGTTTTGGTTAATTTATCTAGGTTAGATTGGGTTAGGTTAGTTTAGGATGGTTTGGATTATTTTAGATTGGTTTGGTTAGGTAGGGTCGGTTTATGTTATGTTTTGTTAGGTTGGTTTTGGTTGGATTTGTTTGGTTTGTTATGTAATGTTAGGTTGTATGTGGTTGTGATGTTAGGTTATTTTGTGTTATGTTGGGAATAAGCTAGAGATACTTCATGAAAACTAAATGGACAGCAGTTAATGAAAGTGCATGACCTGCTACTGCAATAGGTGCTTTGTGTGAGTCACATCCAGATGTTTATCCAAACGTTCATGAAATTATTAAAATACTGGCTGTGATTCCAGTTTCTACTGCAACAGCAGAACTACATTTTTCTACTCTAAGGATGCTAAAAACCTATTTAAGGAGCACTGTTTCAGAATCGCGTCTTGAAGGACTTGCTCTGCTTTCCATTCATAGAGATATTCACATTTCTGACGAGGCTGTGATCAGTAAGTTTGTGAACTGTGGCAAAGCAAGAAAACTTTGATGTGTGATATTCTGTCTTTTTTGGTTTAAATGTATATTGGAATAATTGAATTATTAATTCGTATACTCTACAGTAGTTATTTGAGTTTTTCTACGATTTACCTTTTTAACAATTAAATTATTTTCGTCATGTGGGTATGGTTTGCCATATATGCCATATATATTTGGATTTTAATGGACATGTAATTGACTTGAAACAAAGTATAGTGTATAGTAGTATAGTGAAATGATTGTACTGTGTTATCTGATTAGTATAATATAATGTTTTCGTGAAAAGCTAAACTAATGTCCAATTTACTGAGTTAAATTGTAACAATTTAAATTACACGGTGACACAATATATATGATTATGGTGTTAATGTACTGCAAATGTGTGTACAGTATGTATATGGGTGAGTTTCCGTTAATAGTTTATACACTTCTTTATTTTACTATATTTTCTCTGTACCCTGTGAACGATGTACCACTAGTGACAGTACTAATACTCATCAGCTCTCTACCCCCCACCCCCTCACCCGAAAAAAAAATTCTGGATACGCCCCTGATGCGACTAGACACCTTTATCTGTCTTCACCAAATGACCTCGAATCTACTGTACTGAGCGACACAGTTACTTTGCAGGTTCAAAGTAACCCCGATTTACGGTATCAAAAACTTCTTCACACATTTCAAGGACATCTTGTACACAGCTTGGAATTATTTACTCGTATTTTTGTAATTTTCGCACTCGCAACTGTACACCATGATAAATGGACTGTTATGGTTCGAAAAGAAAATTTTGCTTTGTCTCTTTGAGTTCATAAACACCAACTGGCACTGGAGACGGCAGCTGTACACGAAATGTAACACGATGTGAAACGGTTTTTTTTTTGTAGGAACGTCCGAAAGTGGCTTTATTTTTCTGGTACTAAACTAGAATCCAAAAGTGTGTGTAGTCTTGTTCTACGTGTCCTGTTGGACCACAGTTTCGCGGTGTGTCGCGGAGACTGCTTCTATCCAATGATTGAAAGTACCACTGTAGAGTTGCCGATCTCCTGTAAATAGAGGCCGGAAAAATTAGCGGGTTCACTGACCTGTAGGTTAGCTTACAAGAATATTTGTGAAATCGTGCAGACAGCAGCTGTTTATTAGATGCTCGCTGACACTGTGAAATGTGCCTGTATTCCATTATAGTTTTATTATTACCTCAGCTACTTCCAGGAAGTGTCGAGTAAGTCAACGACCAATTGTGAACATGATACAGACCTATAGTTGCTGGGATTCTAGCTTGCGCCTAACAGAAAATGCGAATGTTTCAGGTCTCTAGTTATGATGTTGACATTACTCTGAGCCAAAAAAAAAGTTTGGTTGACAGAAAACAAATTTATGATATACTTCCTTTGCTCACTCTCCTAAAGTACGGCTCCAGTAATCCTTATTTACTTTATAATGTACATACTAGAAAAAAGTGGTCCGAGTTTGAGCCCGACCGTCCTAACTGCAGCGCCAAAGAAGCAGAACATTCTCGGTAACTTGGTGAACTGCAGCCAAACAACAAGTGGGTCAGACTTCTTCTACGACCGTGGACTACAGAAACCTGCATGTCCTTAAAAGGTGATTATTAGAAGTATGCACAATTCATGTTATTATTTGGTGGTAAGATAGACTTTAAAGCTCTGTATATAGCCGAGTACAGTCTGTGAGTTCATTGGCATCAAGAATTTATGTGTTGACAATTACGCGTGTAAACAGTTTAGAGCATATTGGTTACTCTGCATTTGGCCTAACAACTGGCTACAAGTGACCTCTGAGGCAGGCCACGACATTGCCGGCCAATGAGACATCGGGCAAACTTGTAACAGCTAGCAATCTAGTTTGTTGTTAGAAAGAAACGCGAATTTTGTACTTTCCTAGTGATTTTTTTACCCTGACCTACTAATAAAATTCACCAAATTTTAATGAAAAAAAAAAAAAAATTGGAATGACCACAGGTTTCACAGAAGTAGACGAACTAAGAATTCCAGACATACTGAAAAGGCAGTAGTTCAATTGTTGAGGTTTTTGTAGTCTTACTAATAATGTTGAACGTCTGAAACGTTATCAACTGCATGCAGCGCAGAGAAAACGTCTAGTATTTCAATTTAAACTACGACACACTATTATGGTAGCGTTACAAAACATTACCTCAAGTTGTTGCTAGTGACGTGAAAAATTCGTGTTTTATTTTTGGGCACAAACTAGAATTCAAATAACTGTAGCATCGTGACGAACAATTGATCTTGGAATTATTTTTAAGGACAGGAAGTTTTCGCGAAAATGTTTTTACACCACTTTATTTCAATGCCTTATGTGCACATCTGCAGTTCTTCTTCATGGTTATTGGCAGAGTGTCTATTTAAAGAGCCGTATCTTATTTTACTGAGCCAATTACAATAACGTTCCTGCAACACCACACGTCTATGATTTGCCGGTAGAATCCCAAGACTCGTGAGAGTTAAAATATCCAATTACTGACCATGAAGCAGAACTGCAGATGTGAACGTAAGCTACTGAAATCAACTGTGGGGGAAATATTGTTTGCCAAAAGTTAATGGCGCTAAGGATAGCCTAACAGGTCAATGAATGCGCAATTTTTTTTCTGTGGATGTCTTCGCGCCTCTCCATATGGAGGAAAGCGTATGTACGTCACTTGAGATCGTCGTAGACGATGCGTTCTGATGAGATGTTGTAGGCGTTAAGTAAGGTTGGTTTGAACAGGCCAATGCGAGATTAGTCTCGTTTAGTTTCCACGAGAGTGAAAGTACACACACATGTCTATTGTACTGGCTATACAGAGGTTTTCTCAGTCAGTATTCCACCTGGTAGTTTAGTAATTTTGTAAGTTAGTACGAGCCAATTATAATATATATGAATATATTTTGGTCAGTGCTAAACATGGAGGTCTTAAGCGCTGGTGAGAGGGGACATGATGTATGTAGCAGCGTCAGAATGAATGGATGGGAGAAACGGGAGATCCCCGAGAAAAACACACAGCAGGTTCTTAGGGGGGCGGTCGCTCTCTCCGCCCCCTCTTAATTCCACAAACTGCCATGCGGCCCTCCCCCAAAGAGGTGGGTGTGGAGCAGGGAGGGGGCGGTGTAAGAGGACCTGAGTGTCTATTTTTGTTTTTCACTATGAATGCCCCACCAGCTTGCTGCTATCAATAAAGAAAGTGCTACATTTTACTTTTTTTTTATGTGTTACTACTTATAGGAAAAACTTGGGAGATTTTCCGCACGCATCAAGGAGATTTCTTAGTATTTTAGGGCTCTTGTTAAGTTTTACGTGTATATAGGCAATTGCTCTCATATGTGCTGATTTAAGTGGCACCACAAAGCAAGTTTGCCAGCAAACTAGCAAGCTATTAAGTCAACTTAAAAGAAAAAAAAACTAAACAATCTGCTACATCAGTTTTTTTAGTTAATATAAAAGTTACATTTGTGTATCTAATTTTTATTTCATATTCATGAATATTTTCAAATCTGTTTTTAGAAAATGAAAACAATGAACTCAATACAAAATAAATAATTCAAATATAAGTCTTCCTGTTATTTTGACAATCTTTAACAACAGATGTTGTAATACCGAAGTAAACTTTATTTTCTTGAACAAAAATGCTGACGAAATTAATGTTGTAATGTATATTAATATATTCTAGTATATTTATTACAACTCCTACAATTTATTAGCGAAGTTTATTTATTTTGAATAATAGGTTCTGGTTTTTTAAAATTTTAAAATTTTAAAGCATTTTCATCATATATGTATGTATATATATATATATATATATATATATATATATATATATATATATATATATATATATATAAATCTGACAAAAGTGAAACAGTAATAATAATATTACTTCCGCAATAAAGACTGATATGCAGCGTAACCAGTAACGAATCCATAATCACTGCCACTACAAATATCTAAATCATAGACATGTCTTTTAATATCAAAACATTTATTTGTCTTAAATTATTTGTATTGATTTTAAAAGAATTCAGAAATGAAAAATTTTTATTTTCCATTTCTATTTTACATTTTTTCATCAAAAACTTTTGCTTTTATTATTTCACATTAAATGCTTCTAAGTTGTAGAAGCTGTGGCATTTGTAAATTATAATGTTATTAAAATTTAAGATATTTTTACTGAAAGAGACATTTTGAGAGTAATTCTCAATCAGGTATAAGCAAACGATTTTTGTTTGATTTAACACATTTTTACAAGTTATCAAAAATATGTATTAAACCATTGAAGTATTTGTTGGTTTTGTAAATGAACAGGCTAAATAATATTACTGTTTACATTTTCCATCTACGAAAAGTATAAAATGTGTATGCATTGCTATGTTTAAAATTATTGTAAGTTAGATTTCTTCGACTGATTAAAAATACTTCAAATGGTCCTGCTTCAACCAAAAAATTCTCAGTAATTGTTTAATTAGTTTTAGTTTTATCATTGACAAGCGATGTTTATAGTCATGCGTATGAACAGTCAATGTATGAAGAGGCGTTTTTACACAGGAAGAATAATAATCTCTTTCTCTTTGTAGTAAAATTAATTATTTGTATACAATGAATCTAATTTTTACTTTGAATTTATATAACCCGCGTAAGCAAAATATTTTATTGTGTTTTACGTCTCTTCGACAGCGCGGTTATTACAAAAGTACAGGTACTCGGAAGGGAATCGGCCATTGCCTAGGTAAAGGAACCATCCAAGCAATCACTTAAAGCTATTTCTGGAAATCGTGGAAAACTAAAATCAAGTTTTTCAGAGCTGGGAATTATTCGAACGTTGGTACTCCCAAATGCGAGTTCAATGTTTAACGGTTGTGTAACTTCCGTTGGAGTAAGAGATATATATTTTCAAGCTAAATATTTTGTCAAAATATAATTCACAACTTTGTTCAGAAAATACTTAGAATGTCTACTTTACAACGATCACACATCGAATCATATACAAACTGCCTGCTATTATTCTTTATAGTAAGGACATAGTATCTAATTTATTTCAAACAATTGCAAATAACTCGAATATTTTTTAACCAAATGCTTTGAAAAAATTTGAGACTGTGTACAGTCATACGATACACAATTTTGCCAGAGCGTCAGAAAGTATGGGATATTTCATGGGCAAATATCTAAAAATCTATTTGATGTACTGTAACAGAAAAATCCAGATACAAACGACGATATGAAACTTTTAAAACTGTAAAAATGAATTTATGATACATGTATTAATTTGCGTTAAAAATGTTTTCGAAACCCATGAAAAACTAAAGAGCGAGGCATTAAACTTGAAATCTTACACCAACATAGTCTGGCATGTTGAACTGTAAGTCATTGGACAGATATTTTATGTTAAAATTGAGTGTATTAGAACCAGTTCGTACTTCTTTTCACAAGAATCGCCAATAATAAAATCTTATAGAACTCTTATAATGCCTATTTTTTTCATTAATAAAATTGGTTTCGTATTCATTAAAAGGCCCCATTGTTTTCATTCGTAAATTTTGATTTTATTTTCGTCAGCATAATCTTTAACTACTTTGCCATCTGAACTAATTTGTTCATAAACATATTTAGTTGCATTATTGCAGAATGAGGTCTCATTATCACATTCCCAATAAATTTAACTGCAGCCTCTTACAAACCCAAATAAATATCTAAGATGATAGACGATTTCTTCCGGTTGATAACTTGAACCAGCTTTTATTTTTATATTTATCATCAACATACATTTATTAATAATTCTGTCCCGATGATCTTGGCAAAGCATTCGTCGTTGTTTAAGTTATTCCAGGTTTATCAACAGCTTCAGTAACATTTCCATGTTTTAAGATTTCTACTATAGAAAACTGGGAAGGAAAAATATTTGAAAACCATTTATGGTGGCATCGTTGAGATATGCAGCAACATTATCTGTCTTTGTTTAGCTTGTTTCACGCGTATCAGAGAGTTTAGAATGTCCAGGTGTACCATTAGTTCAGTGAGCTTGCTAATATATTCGTATTTGGCGATGCAAACATTTCGGGTTGCGCTCAACTTTTTCCGCACAGCTCGTCCGGATAAAAACTCAAGCCAAAACATACATGAAGTATGGACTTGTGAACGAGGCTTTGTTCTGAATTGTTCATAAACATGAGCATGATTTGGGTAATAACATACACCACCTATAGATACAGCCTGGATAAATTCTCGCATTCACCGTGTAGATTAGTATCAGAGAACGTCTGTGTACTCAGGCAGACAGGATACGTTCATTGGCTGCTCGCTGACACAGTGTTGCCACATGTATGTGCGTGCAGCTGCTCGCTGACACAGTGATGCCACATGTATGTGCCTACATCTACATGTATCTATATTGTTGGCTCAACAATCTACAGGAGGTGTCATTTACGTCAAGGGACAATTAGGAACGTGACCAGAGGCTGTAGTGGTTTTAATTGTTTACTCGAACAAAAAAAAAAAACTAATATTTTGGGTCTCCGCCTACGGAACTATAGATTTAAATTCTGCCACTGTAAACGTTTGATCAGTTGGAGGATAAAGTGTTATTTCTTAAAATTCTTAATGATGTGACTAGTTTATATAGCTGTGTGTGTATATGTGCACAAATAAATACATGAATGTCCGAATTAAATTAATTATCGAAACGTTCAGAAATTATAGATAGAATACGAAGCTGTTTGTGATAGAGATATGAAGAAATAACTGCGTTTAAGTCAATGTTTTCTGGTAATAGTTTAAATTTTCAATACGCTTAGATTGTGTTACAGACGCTATGGGTGTTTAATATGCATTGTAATGCACTTAGGCTAACGTACATTGAGTGTGTTTGTTATTTACTATGTCTGCTCATATATTGTTTAAAACTTTGTATAATAGTGTCTCTGTACAGTATACAAAATTGACGAGTTCTATAGTCACGTCCTTGTCCTAACTGGGGTAGAAAAAGAACGATAAAAATAAATAAATAAACTGAAAATGTTCGTAAAATTCACAAGAGGTTAGAAAAGGAAATATAAATTTAATCAGGATACAAGTTCCATTGCAGTAAAGAAATTAGATCATATACCAACGCCTGCTTGGGCAAGGACTGCATACCCTACGTATAAATACAGTATTATCCAGTCTTAGGATATTAAATTCTTTATCAAAACACTACGAAATTAAAAATTTATTGACTGGATTTGTTTGCACAGTTCTTTCAAAGATCATAAAAATGTATTATTGCAATCAGATAGTGCTACTTGCAGATATACCAAATGATACGAAATTTGTTTATGAATTAGGATTTTATCAACGATTTTAACAAGGATATACCAAATGATAAGAAATTTGTTTATGAATTAAGGTTTTATCAATGATTTTAACTGTCATAAATAAGTTAAAAAGTTTTTGTAAGACTATATTTTATAAATATTAAACTAGCTCTGGCTATAAATGGTATTGATTTAGTACACCCTAGTTCAAAATTATTAAAAACCTTGTATTAGTAGTTCTGAAATCACCGGCACAGAATATATTGGCAGACGAGTGACACTGTTCCGTTACTGCTGTCGGCAGTGCAGTGACGTCATAGCAGACGATGTACAGGCTGATGGAAGGTCTACTTGAGGATGGCGATGATCGGCGAAGACGTCACCTTGTAGAAGACACTCAGCGGCGAGGACCTGGCTGGACATTCTTCAACACGAGGCAGAGATGATAATAGCAGTATGCACGAGGAAGAGTAGAGGCAGTAGAGGAACGGCGCAGATAAAGCAGAAGGGACGACGGGAATTTATCCCGCCTGGAGAGGTGAAGACATGCCGCAGTATTTCACACGAGGCCTGTGTCGTGTGCTGCTAGATCCCCTCCACTTCCCCTCCTCTCACACACATGTCTTCTTCTATTCCTTGCTGCACTTTGTCTCCAGTGCCAGCCCTATATGTCCTCTATACACCCCGCACTAAACTGTACATTTACCACACACATATATAACACAACTGCACACATCATGTCTTCTGTCGCATCTTCCTTCTCTCTGGTGTGAACAGTGATGGACAATAACATGACTCCATACACCTCCAGAGTTATATTTCCTTCTATATGCCTACAACTAAAAAAAATAGTACCATCTGAATTGCTGTGCACAGAAGCGTAAAGAAAATTTAAGATTAAGTACGTTTCAATTAGAAATTCATATTTTGATTATATAATTTTCCAGTGTGTACAGAGACAAAGAATCACTTCAATAAAATATCGGTTTTGATTGTTTTTTAACCCTCTATATCGACTTTCATTTAAATTTATGGGAACGTAAATACTGTAGTCTACCATTATAAAATGACATAATAGTATTGTATAGATATACTACTTAAGTTATCTGTATTGCAAGAAGATTTTATATAAAATTTCAAGACATTGTTAATTGTGATTATATTTCATAATAT
The DNA here is from genome assembly GCA_003012365.1 of Medauroidea extradentata. NCBI lineage: Eukaryota > Metazoa > Arthropoda > Insecta > Phasmatodea > Phasmatidae > Medauroidea > Medauroidea extradentata. The sequence continues at coordinate 80,138 of PNEQ01040720.1, read as the reverse complement.
AAAAAAACATAAAAAAAAATATAAGGTTAACTGGTGGCATATTTTCTCTATCAAGATAATTAAATAAAATCGTCAATTTCCATCACCGGTTAACAGGAAAGTTTCGAAATAAAAGCCAAATCTGAGATATGAGAGACGCGCGGAAGGTATTCACAACTAATAATATTTTTGTTAAGGAAATGGAAAAACTACGAGACAAGAATGTTAAATGTAATAATTGTATTATTATAAACACTCCTTAAATATTGTTAGTTATTGACGAAGTAAAATTCATAAAATAGTACCTAAAATATACCAAGGAAATGAAAAACAAATATTTCGGAAATTTTTAATTTTTCTTAACGTGTTATTGCAAAAGAAATATTTCCTAGAGAGAAGCAATTTAAATATAATACTTGTAAAAATTATTGTAAGCCATCCTTGTTCATAAGTCGCACAGCAAGCAACAAACCAAAAATACACTAATATGAAGGATATATTTCTACGAATACATAATTATTTTTCAGCAAATTATAATTTTTGGAATTTTTTATTAATTAATTTTTAAAATTTTGTTTTCAAATGTTTAAAATTATTACCAATTTCATGCAAATTATTACTATTATAGTATGTTTTATTATAATACTGGAAAACATTGTCATTTGTAAATATTAAAATCTTGTTCGATAGTGAAAAACTATTTCGTTTAAAGAAATATATAATTTATTTAATCAAAAGAATATTGTAAACAATTATTTTTAGCCATAAAATCAGTCATGCTACAAGGAATATCATCACGTTTAATATTCTCATCGCTCATGATGTTCATTTATTATTTAAATATTAAAAATTACAAATATTGAAAAATAATTACTTTATAAAGTACCGTATTATTTTATCACTATTTTCATCACCACGTGTGTACTATTACTTGCTTATAGTTAATAATTCTTAATATTTTCATAATGCACCAGAGCACCACTATCCACAAGGAAAATTATCATATTGATATGTCTTACAATTATACAATAACGTATAGTTATTTTTTTACACCAATCAATTAATTTTTGATAGGGTTGAATTCCAAATGAAAGAAAATAATAAACAATTGAAAAAGGTTTTCCGTAACAAACCCAGTGAATAACATTAGAATCATTTTTATTTTCTAGACTAATTAAATATTCTATATTTCAATTAGAAACAGATTCATTATGAGTAATTTATATTTAACAAGTTTATAAATAAAACAAACAGGTAAATTGCGAATAATATCCTGTGTTTTTTTAACCAAATTTACAAATGAATATAAATTAATAAAAACTAGGACAGTTACGAAAAGGATGTATTATTTTTTTCTTTTTGGAAAAGGGATAATTTTTACCACATATTAATTTAATTGTTGATATTGCAGGTTTAACATCAGCAGCCTCGTTAATAGTTAATTACGTTAAAAAAAAGCAAATGGTAGATTAGTTGGACAACGAATCAGTTAAAATGAAATATTAGAAAAATAAAATAGGCAAGGAAAACCGTTAAAAGTAAATTTATTATCTGCAGTTGCTAAACAGTTCATAGGTGGATCCATTAAATAAAAATGAAAAAAAAAAAAAAAATGGAAAAGTAATACCACAGAAAATAACAAGCAAATATAATGACGCAGCTTTAACAGATGGGGAAAAATTGGAAAAAATTATTTAATGTTCTCGAAATCTTGAAATTTTGTTATTTTAATTGCCTGTTTTAAAATTGAGATGGTACGTAAAATATTAATAATAAAACAGGAGGTGATACAGTTATTTAATAAATTAATTACCATTTCAATTTCATTCGTCTGGTAACAGTTATGCTGGTCCTGGAACTAATTTATTATTAAATACTGAAAAATGATTAATAATTGTAATAAAATGGATGAAACTGCATTATTTCATGATGCTGTCTATCATGAGAATAGAAACACTGAAAATTGACATACAGCAAACAAATTATAGCAAAATAATGAAAAAGTGTTAAATACAACCAATAATATAAAAGAAAAAAATAGTATTGTTTAGTATCAAGTACTATAATGAATATAAAGCAAAAATTGTTTAGGTATTGAAGAAAATATGAATAAATATTTAAAGGAAAAAGAAGTAGATAAAAAAATGGTTGAACCGGATTAAAAATAATTTAATTTAAATTTTAAACAACGGGTCTCTTTATAGGAATTACATGATAGTTATAATAATTTAAATGAAAAGAGACTTAAAGATACCATAGATTATAATTTATATTGTACTAAACACAAAGAAAAAAGTTTAATATACAAAATAATATCTTGTTATTATAGTTCATTGTTTCTTCCAAACATTAAGAATTTAATTATTTTACAAGAGTTACAATTATACACGCGATATATATTCAATTTATTTCTTTGAATATAATGTTGATTTTGGTGATGCTAAACCTTTTTATGAAAAATAAAATTCTAGACTTCTTTTTTACTAATAATGCAAAATAAAATAAAGAAATAAAAGAAAATCTTAAATATTAAAATAATTGCTTTTTGATAAAATTAAAAATTAAGAAGAAACAGTACATAAATTAAGTAGCGATAATTTTAATTTTAATAAAATTAATAAACAAATTGTTGATTATTTTAAAAAAACAAATGTATAATCTAAAATTAAAAAAACAATAATTAATTGATTAAGTTAAAAATAGAGAAGAAACAGTACATATATTAAAAATGATCAATTAATATAAAAAAGTTTATTATTTTAAGAAACAAACAGATAATATCAAATTAAGAAAAACAAGAAATAATTGATCAAGTTAAAGGTATCTACAAATAAACATAAATATGAAACAATTAATACATTAACTGATGATAACTTATATTTACAAAAGTCAATTAAAGACTTAAATACTGTATATAAATTACTGAACAAAAGCTAAATTATAAATATAAAGCTTATTAAAATTAAATCTTTAAATATAACTAATCAAAAGATAATTCAGTAATGACATTAAATAATCATATTGGTAAAATAAAATGGCTTTAGAAAAATTGGAACCAGTCATAATTCTTCTAATAACGAAAAAGAATAACCATAAAAAATTAATGCTAGCCCAAGTGCCCCTGATATTAAATTATTATATCCTGACATAGATCCTCGTAACTATGAATATGCTACTAAATATTAAAATTATCTATATATAATTTTTTTTTCAGTTAAATAGTGCCCCCGTGGAAATGTATTGTTACCATTTTTATAGTAAATATTTTATCATGCTCAGGGCTTAACAATTTTTAATCTAGATTTTATTGGAAATAACATATGATTTTTACTTCCTATTTAATTCATATTAGAGCTTAATAATTCTTATATATATAATTAATGCTTATAATCCTGGAGTGTAATTTCATTCTTTACTATTGCATATTTATTCCTTTAACTATTTCTTAGTATTTCCTTCTGCATTGATACATATTTAAGATTGCTTACAAATCATTTTCGTCAAGTTATTGTTTTATTTTATTTACAGCTATATATTAATATTTACAAATATCACAATTAATTTTTATTTTTTGAATTATGTTTTTTTTTTCTTCTTAAATGTTTTTTCTTCGCACGATGGTTTATAATAATTGCAAATATTGCATTTTATTTCTTTCTCATTAAGCATAATTGTATTTAACTTTTCTACATCACAATTAAAATATTTAAATTAATCGAAATCCAAACTGAAATTGTTTTAGAGTAATTTGCAATCATTTATTTGGCGTTATTTAGTGAAGAAAATTGTAGAGAAAAAAAAATAATTTTCTTGTAAAAAAGGTTTGTCCAGTTTTTTTATTGTGATTATTTTTCATTATTATTTTTAATCTTAGTTAAGAAGAAAAATAACAGCCTTTAAATATTTTTAGATTTTCTATAACATTTTTTTTTTTTTAATTTTTACTAGAGAAAATTTTCTAATTTTTTTATCAAAGGAATTTTTTAAAGTTTATTCTATAAAATTTTAACCAATATCAATATTTTTAAAAGATTTCATTTTTGTGTGAGAAGCGGCTTTCCCTAGAACCCCACATATACGCTACTATATTGCTCTATAAATCCACTCACGAGTTGACCTTGAAGTGAATTTTCTTAAAATAAAAACTTACCCAAAAAGATCTCTCCAAAAATGTACGGAAATGCCATTGCCCTTCGGCTGCGAATTAGTAAATTACGGCGTTGCCACCAGAACTGAGGAGCCATTTCATCTGTCAATCACAGGCACCTCTTCACTAATTGTTGTCATACACCCTTTTAATAAATCCCTGCTGACTAGGGTTGTTACATATTAAGTATTAGATTCCAACACCTATATTGTTGTTTATTGAAATGTGACATTGGATAAGAAATAGGACAATATTTGTAACAGGCCAAACACACATGTGATATTAATGTTCTTATCTGGGTAGGCTGTGTTTGCGTATGTGAGGTACAAAGTCAGTGTAGTGCTAAGGTTGCCGCTGGTCGGCGAATGTAATGAAGTATCACCTCTACGAACATATCCTCCAACTGCCGCGCAGAGCTTTACAATTAGTAATTTTTCTATGGGACTTTAAGAGTTGACCATATTTCATTTATTAAACTAAAGGTTCAAATTCTAACGTATGTTATTATTACGGTAAATTTTGAATCCATTTGAAAATGTTCTAGATACTGCAGTCAGAAAATGCCCTAGATACTGCAGTCAGAAAATGCCTATTTCAGCCATTTTGAGAGACCTGAAAATCGTTTTTCCAATAACCAATCCTAATTTTTGTTGGACGTGTGTGTTCTCTTCGTAGATGTACAAACGTAATGTGTGTTAAGATGTTTCTTAAAAAAAAAAAAAAAAAAAAAAAAAAAAAAAAAAAAAAAAAAAAAAAAAAAAAAAAAAAAAAAAAAAAAAAAAAAAAAAAAAAAAAAAAAAAAAAAAAAAAAAAAAAAAAAAAAAAAAAATTTAACTCTCTATAAATGCGTTTCTAATATAGGTAGACAAGAACCTTAACAGTGGGAATGATGTTCAGCTAAACTTTTGAGTTATTGATCCACAAAACAATTATGAAATACGTACTTGAAGTATATATTTGCCAATAGAAGTGAATGTTTCATGCTGATGGATTTGTATGATTTGACTAGTTGTGCAGGCCGGACCTCGGGAGACACCGCAGTGAGGATTGTAGCACAGCACGTGGATTGTAAGCCGCGTCTATGTATGTAGAAGAACAAGAGGTTTGCGAGCAAAGAGGCTTTGCACATACTCTGCATACAAGAATGCGACCAAGTTCGCAACTCAGGTCTGTTACACCAAGAAACCTCTCTGCCTTGCCTTGCCATTCTCCTATCTGCCCGAGAGTGTGGATAGAGGCTTATGCAAACAGCAGCGGCACACTCCAGGCGCCCTTATGAGTTATGTATAACTCGCCGGAAGACAGAGGATGATCGCCAAGTGCTGCGACCTATGTGGGATTACTACATTGACTTGGTTACTAGAGTTATACAGGGTGACTTCTTGACTGCTCGAGAGGTAACGTTCTTTCCAGCTGCCGTTCACACGTGAAAGTGAAGGGCTCCAAGACTGCATTTAAGGCTGTTCAAGTGCGATAAAGTCATAATTTTATATTTTCATGGAATAGAGATAGTTTTGTAGACGATACTTGTGGGTGCTGTTTCCTTTTACAAAAAAAATTACCTGGTGTAATTTTCTTATAACGGTGGGCCAAAGTCAAAATTAGTATGTTCTGCTGCAATACAAATAGTGAAAACCAATTGACTTACGTACGCGAAATAACGTACAATGGGCTACGTAATTAAATATTTTAAAAAATCCCGCAAACTTTTTTTTGTATTTTAAATATTTTCTGAATTTGCAACCTTTTCCTGTACTTTTGCGATTTTTTAAAAATTAAAAATTATACGTTGTGTTTTTTTAAATGTTTTATTGCATATATCATTGGATGTAAGTTCACAGTGAATTATTTTGCTTAAGTATGTCAGTTGGTTTTCATTATTTGCATGGCAGCGTAACAAGCAAATTTTGACTTTGACACCTCGATATGAGAAAACGACGAGAGCTAAAATTGTATCGTAAGAGTAAAATGTACTTACAAGTATCGTCTAAAAAACTAAAAAATTTTTTATAAAAATACAAAATTATGATTTAACCGCACCTGAACACCCTTAAGGTTGAAGGATGTTAGGCTTCAGGAATAAAATATACTTTAGCTTCAATATTACAATTCTGGCTACTTTTATGCACAGAATAAGGTTGGTGGTTTGTATTAACACATTGCTAAGTAGTTTTCTTCACATTGGTGCTTCAAACAATGAAGACTCAGTTGGCGTTTTACAAAATTATGCAACGTTTAATAGCAAAAAAAAAAAAATTGCTTGATTTCAACTTATTTTCATAACAAAAATTGGTGATACTTTGGGTGACTAAATCCGAAAACTTATGAGGTTCATTGCTACCAAAAAACTGTGCGGAAAGTATGATACATTTGAGACCAAACGGTGTAGAGATTTTTCAATTCGAAAAATATGTTGCTTTAAAAAATTTCAATATCACTGTAAAATTACCTGGCGAGTTTTTAAAAGGAAGGTTTCATTAAAATTTTGTTTTCAACTAAATATCTCCAGAATATAAATTCTTTGTTATATACTTTAAAAGAAGGCTACGTAGGAAGTATAAGATGTGTTTACAGTAATTGTAAGATTATATTTCTGTACATATATTTACGATTTTTTAAAATTATTTACTGATTTAGTCTCACATCAGTAAGTATAGACAACAGTCAGCTCACTTAATCCTTGAAAATTCATTTAAGTAATGTTTTATGTCACTATTGGCTGTGAACGTCAAAATTTAGTAATAATAATTAGTAAGAAGCCAGCAAACGCAAACCAATGAAAGCACTGAAACTACCTCCTTGAGCTAGTATTGTTGGAATGATTACAGCACTTCTCTTTGTAAATACGTCTTGAATTAAACATTCATGAATTACTTTGTAATGTTTCAGAAGCCGTAACATTATCAGCAGACAATTACTTGTGACGTCACAAGCTAGATCAATACATATATTATGTCTAACGAAGTTAAATTTCCAGAAATGAATCTGAAACAATAAGTATGGCAAAAACAACACATATACAAACTGCAACAGTTGCTCCACGAGGTTTTAAGAGCCGATGAGGTTGGGCGAGTTGGACGTTGACCAGCGTTGGAAGGATGTAGCTGGGGGAGCGGGATAACCCCGAGAAAACCCACAGAACAACTATCCCCAGACATGAAAACACGGGTGAAACCCGCAGGTTACAGACCTCCGTGATGCCTTGTTTGGAGGCAAGCGCACTAGCCACTGTGCCAACCAAGGCCTCTAATGTTCATAGAAGAAATGTTAACTCTACTGAATATAACAATAACAATGCTTCAAACAACCAACTAGCGTCATCTGTGATTATAACAAATGGCTACGAAACAATGTGCAAAGTTACCCCAGAAGGAACCAAGTAACTTAGGTTTACGCACCGAATGAAATAATTTGAAGTAAATCTTCCCTGCAAACTTATTTTGTAGTAAACACAAAACCATTCTTTGGTGACCAAAATATTTCAGTGGTGACAGCAAAATGTTTACGTGGCGACAACAAAATAAATTTGCAAGATGAATACCCACAAAATATTTTATAGTGGCAACAAAATATTTTTTTTCCGTGCGAAATTGAAAATGTGATCACGATTTGGTTTTCTTGGGATGAATACGGATCCTTGATTTTCGCGAGAAGATATGTACACCACTTTGTTTCATGCCTTACAGCATAACTGCCGCACTGCTTCGTGGTCAATAGTATGTTTATTACTCTTAGTGTCTCTGGGTTCTACCAGCTAATCACGGACATAGTGTCGCAGTAACCTTGTTCTGATTGGCCGTGACCCCTCTATACACAAATACACTCTGCCAATAACCATGAAGCACAGCTGCAGATGTACATATTAGTAGAGAAGGTGATTTATCGCGGGACAAGTTGTCTGTCTTCTAGGCTTCAATGTAATGTATTCATTTCTGACGCTTTTATTTCGTTACTGGCGAGTCCCTGTTTGACTGGGCCAGTGATAACTCTGGTGCGCTACTACTGGACGTCTGTGATTCGTCTGTAAACAACTAGACTGTGTCACATAACCGCAGGCCAACAATACATGATGCAGGACGATACAGTGGTTTGCAGAATACGCTGGCAGAAAACATTCTCGCGATAAATGACCTTCTTTACATATGAGGTACTGAAACAGGTTGGTCCAATACGCTTTTCGTGAAAATCAGAAGTCATTGATCGGGCGATGAACATCTGACACAACGTAGCTGACTGCAGAAAGGCATCAAATATTACAATATCGGGATTCTTATAGGCTCAGTCAAATAGGGCAACAGCTCCAAGTACAAGTTAAAGCCAGTCATATTATGGTAAACTGAACGTGCATTGAAACCCAGCAAACATTCAAGTTTTCCCGCCATAAACCATAAATTATATTAATTATTTGTGAAAGAGCAGACAGTCAAATGACAATATTGACGGGTGTGTATAATGTAGTTTATAGGACATTTTTACCCTAGCTGCGTCCTATTATTGGTCAGGGCCTGGCAAAGGAGATAAAGGTTATACTGACATTCCTTAAGATACATAATTCATAGCTAAAAGCATTAATCTATAATTGTAGGTTTCTTGAAGCCAATTTGCTAAAATTAAATAATAGCAATCCTAGATAATAGTTTTAGCCAACGTTCTAAACAAAATTGTTTGCAGTGTTAAGAACATCTGAGGCACAATCTCTGACGCCGGAACCTCGTGCCTTTAACTGCGGTGCAAGAGATCACGCGTAACGAATTAGTAATTATGGATAAATATTTACTCATAAAGTTGGCAAATACCATTATCTTAGGTTGTCGTTGAGTATTTTATCCATATTAACTTTGAAAAAAGCGTAGGAATCAATTGAAGTTTTCAGCGTTTAATTATCTTTCATGTGCTCTTAAATGTAATAAGGTGAGGCACGAGTATTTCACGTATTCACCTGGCAACAGCCTAGACTTCTCAGTTCTATACGTGTACCAGCTTCTGACAGTACAAACGTGCAGCACGTGATATCCCCACGACTTGTTTCCTTATTTATAACTGGCTTGCAGTCGTCAAATGTGTGTTAAAACCACTCTCGTCGAATCACAGGAGGAGTGAAGTATATGTTATTGACGTTCAACCTGACCTAGAATCAATACGCGAAATAATCGTGCTTCTACCTATGAGGCATTTTTATTATAATTTAAGATACAGCAGTTTGAACAAGCCTTATTACATGACATAAGAGAGATTCAAAATATGATTTATGATGTTTGTGCCGTTTTGAAAGAACTATCACGTTATCATCTGGAACATGTCTTCATTTTATAGGTTGACATATTTGTAATGATATCGGTTTTTCGAGAAAATATTTTTGGCAAGATAAGTTTTAATGCTTCACGTACGTACGTAGATAAGTACATACATAAGTACGTAAGTACGTACATAAGTATGTACATAAATATTTACTTACTTACAAACATATCTTCCTTGATTTTTGGTGAAAATATTTTTCACCAACTTGTTCCAATGTATTATACGCACATTATGAACACATCTGCAGCTATGCTTCATGGTTATTAGCAGAGTGTATTTGTACAGAGGTGTCGCTCATTGTCTGCACCAATCATAACAAGGTTACTGCGACAACACACGTGTGTGATTAGCGGGTAAAGATACAAAATGCGCGTGGGAATTATCCATTCACTGATGTGCTTGTCAGCTATAGTTGCTTGAAACACAGCCGCCATACGATATTTTCGCAAAATTAAGCTTGCATTATTTATTTCGGAACACGTTTTACACTTTTGTCAAGAAACGCATATTTAAAAATGTTTCAATATTCACGGAAGGCGAAAAGAATAATAACATCCCTGACAAGAAAATATTGTTTTAATTATTGCGTCTGATAGAATTTTAATTGCCTTCCAATTCTCATAATCCTATCATAGTTTTCTTTTGAGATTACAAAAGCACAAGTTAAGTAATTTTTTCCCAACAGTTTTGTATTTGAAAGGTGCTGACGTAAACTGCTCAAGATACATACCAACACACTTAATTTAGACGTCGAGAAACATCTTGGGCTGAAATATTTAATTATTTACGTTTGCTCTCTGAACCTCTCGTACAGTACGCAACTGCTTGTTTGTCGGAGTTAATTAAGCTACGGCCCAGCTGCAGGATAAGACGACTATGGTTTATCGGATCAAAGACGCCGTGAGTGTTCCCAACTTGCAACTTCGCTGTAGCTGACTGGATTCAGTTTCTTGGACATATTCCATTGCGATATAGATGTCTGCCAAAGAAAACTAAAGATAATGTAAGAACATACACAAGCAGAGTAAGCTTTAGCTAACAGAATACATACACAACATACCATTCCATAAACGGAATCCGGTTGATTAAATGCAATGGCAAACAGATAAGAAAATAAAAAAAAAACAATCTCAAAAGAAAAACCCAAGATACCAGTAAGGCAGGCGACCGATGTTTGAGGTCTATTTTGGCAAAGGGGCAAATAGAAAAAAATGACTGTGCCACAAAATAAGAATAAATTACGACACAACGATGAGGCGTAACAATATTACACAACACGAACAGAAAACAACACGCGACACAACGTTGAGACGAAACAAATACACAGTAGCTGTAAGCGCTGCGAGTCGCGAGACTAGTTTCAACTATAAGTTCGGTAACTTAGTATTTAGTGAGGTAGAACGATTAAATTAAGACTATTTAAATTGTTTTTGTGCTCAACATTAATGACAAGACAAGTATTTAATTGCTTTGTGGTTGGAAAATCCCCAGCGGAAGTACTCCAAAGGAAGAGTCTCACTCGTTTAGGTAAATTGACTTTACTCCGGCTTGAGACCTTAAGTATAAGTAAATCTATAATTATAACTTATATTCAAGACATCACAACACTTATAAGTGATTGTAAATATTCTCTTTAACTAGTCATTATTATTTTCCTTTGTCGTGCACACACACAACTCACCAATTTCTTTCCTTACACACATTTTGGGCAACCCTATTCTGTCCTACTCCGTTTTGTCTCTCCTCCGATCAAATTATTATTATTATTATTATTATTATTATTATTATTATTATTTGCAGAAATGTTCACGGACGCGCGCGACTCACACCAGATGTTATTCTATGTATGTATGTTCGGACTGCTCGGAAGTTAACCCTGCACTTGTAATAAGCTGGTCAGAACATTAGTAGTAAGATAAGTAATATATATGTGAAGCGCAAGATGGACTAACTACAGAACTGTGTTGCCACGTTGTGCAAGTAAAACGTCATTGTACAACAAATATTTATGTCTCCAGCTCAGCGCAGGATTCATGTATTGTTCTTATACTTCATTTGTTTCTTGTCATTCTGTACAGGCTATGTGTGAGTATGTATATGTATGAATGTATGTGTATGTATACATAAACACACAAACACCCTCACACACACTATCACATACATACAGGGTTTTATACCAGCCCCTGTTCCCGGAAAACATATTAAGGTACATCAGACTTATTCCCAGAAACGGCAGTATCGAACTAAACGAGGAAGACAGAGAAGATTGCTTTGAAATCAGAATGTAACGTGATTGGCGGAAACAGTAGAGGAGACGGTGCCAGTTATTGTGAGCTGCAGCACTAAAGAGACGGAGAGTGTTAGAAGGGAGAAGGTAGAGGGAATGTAGGGAGAAATTAGAATAAACAAGACTTGCGGGGCGCGTTAAACAGGATTAGCGCGAGCAGTTAAACAGCGCCGAGGCAGTCATTGTAACGACCCCGGAGCAGCGGGGGAAATAAAAGCAGGCGCTGAGCGTCTACGTTGCTGAGGCAGGCTGTTATCCTGCAGACTGGATGTGTCGTCACAACTACTCTCTCATCCGCTCCATGGTACACCGACTACAACTTTGTGTAGAAGGAACACTCAGTACCAGTAGGCAAACAAGATGGCGGCAGGTCACGAACAAGATGACGGCAGGTGATTAACAAGATGGCGGCAGGTGATGAACAATACGGTGCCAGCTGATGAACAAGATGGCGGCAAGTGATAAACAATAAGGCGGCAGGTGATGAACAAGATGGCGGCAGGTGATTAACAAGATGGCGGCAGATGATGAACAATATGGTGCCAGCTGATGAACAAGATGGCGGTAGCTGATGAACTAAATGGCGGAAATTACACGAAAAAAATAGAAACTCATAAACAATAAAATCAAGAAAACAAAAATTTTAAAATTAATAATGTCAAAGTTCAAGGTCACCATCAAATAAAATGTGGCGGATTGAGCCAATAGGCACAATGCGACGGCATGATTTACCTACCAACCTACACTCCTGCCACCGGATTGGCTGCCATGGACAACATAACTTCCCGAAATTGAAAATTAACCTTTTCAGTCACGAAATATTCTTAACTTACATTTTGTAGTTTGAGGTGTTGCGGTATTACAATACTTTCAACTACACTTGTGTTTTAATAACTTGCCTAGTTTTCCCTGTGAAAATAGTTTGCACTATAGCAGAAACATTCAGTATGAAACAAATACTAAAGGAGCGTGGTATTCAGTGGTGCCAGTAGAAACACAGATTTTTGGTACAAATATTTGTACCAACTTGATTCAATTCCTTACACACACACACACACACACACACACACGCACACACACACACACACCTACATACACACATCTGTAGTTTTAACTCTCAGTGTCTCGAGGTTCTACCCTCTATTCACAGACATGTTGTGTCGCTGTTACCTTGTTATGATTGGCGCGGTCAATTAACAGACGTCTCTACACAAATATTATCTGCCAATTACCATGAAGCACAGCTGCAGATGTGCACGTAAGTCACTGAAACAAAGTGTTGCGAAATTATTTTTGCGAAAATCAGGCGCCCGCAAGCAGATTGTATTTTGAGTTATGCAACAAAAGGAGTTTCTATGTCAACCAATACTATTATCTCTTTGTAATGCTTCATGAATACAGCTACGATTCTGTCGCGAAAATATTCTGTACCACTTTGTTTCAGCCCCATGTGTGCACATCGGCAGCCCTGTTTTCGTGTAGACTCATAGCCCTCTTTAGTAGAAGGCCGCGGCTTTAGATCTGGCAACCCTGCCAGGAAGGGTTATTTTAACGCTTATTTCGTCTCACCAACGGCAATGGCTTCACCTGATTCGTTGGTATGTAGGGCATAATAATGAATCAGGTGCAGCCATTGCCTTTGGAGAGCTTAAAGAAGTGTTAAAATGACCCTTCCTAGCAGGGTTGCCAGATCTAAGGCCGCGGCCTTCTACTAAAGGTGGATATGGTAAACTACATAAATCAGAATAATTCTTCTGTGATTTGCCAGTATATCCCCAAGACAGTGAAAGTTAACATTCAATCACTGACCATGAAATAGAACTGCAGATGTTGAAAACAAATGGTGCGAAAATATTTTCACCGCAAAATCGTGCCTCTATTCATGAGACTAACCAATGAGAAATAATTTTACTGGTACGAGCAATAAGCTTCGGTTATGTGTAAAATTACTGCATGAGCCAAAAATCAGCCAATAAACATCATTCATGGTGGGAAGAGTGTCGTCTGTACTGGTACCAGGGCACAGAGTGTTGAGGAATACAGAAGTGAAATAGTCGGTAGGACGGCGAACTCAGTCTCACACGCCAGCAACATGGTTTCCCTGGTCAGGAAGATGGCGGAAACGCCTACCGCCAATCAGCGTAAGGCGGGTGCCCTGCTAGCCGGTAGCAAGTCAATAGGAAACCTGTAGAAACACACAGGAGCCAAACATACACGGGGCTGGTATCAACAACCTCGGGCAACCAATAAGCGGCAATGTTCGCCCGTATCAAACGAGCCGACACGTCACTACACGTCTGTGTTACTATCTACTCTGTGTCCAGGGTCTGACCATGTACAGTGCTAGTTTCAATGTTCCTGTTTTGCAACACGTCATTGGCCTACATAGAGGTAATGGAAAGTGGCGAAGATGTTAAATGCTCGCTTATATTGCAAACCAGTGTAGAGTCCGTCACGTATATGGACGACAGTAATGTAGATGTAGTATGGTACGGGTGTTTACAGACACACAACATATGTTCAGCAGCGCTGCGCCAGGGTCATCACTGGTCCTGCCAGGTGGCGAGACGCCAAGAAAGTGGATCATTAGTAGGCTACATTGAAGCTTAGTGATGACTAAAGTTGTCCCGCGACAAACCAGCATACTTAGTCATACTTGAAGGCGCATACTCGATAGACAAGTACCACTGACAACTGTGCTGAAGAATATCCTTAGCTCCTCGAGGCGAGCGCAGTCCTAGGCTTGTATGACGTCACAAGTGTCGGCGGTGCGGAAAGGAAAGGTGGAAGCGAGGCCGGCATACTCCGGGGAAATGTCCGGCCAATAACTCTTGTCGTCGAGCCCCCCCCCCCTCCTCTACAGGGGCAGAGACCCCCGGCCTGCCAGGGAGATGTGGGCACAGCCACGGGGGATGATTTAAGAGGGCGGTGCGCCGCTGTCGTGCGGTGTTTGTGCGACCAACGTTGGTTCCCTGGGGGCCGCCGTCTACGTCCCTCCCCCCTCCTCCTATCACACACACGTATGTACAGGATGGGGCAGTAACCATTCCCCAGTAGACGAGGCTGAGAAAAACCCAGCCAGCAACATACTGCAGGAGCCGAGTTAGACTGTTTCATAGCTTCAGTAATATTTTATAAAACACGTTATGTCCTTCACAAAGCAAGTCATGTTTGGTTCTACAATTGTACTGTAATTTTAGTCTTGCATGGTTACACGTGCTACAAAATATCAACAGTTATGTCTAGGGACCCAGTTTTTGTTTCGCGAAAAGAATTATGCCCTAGTTTGTTTCAGTGCCTTACGCGTACATCTGCAACTTTGCTTCATGGTTATTGGCAGCGTGTTTGTATGAAGAGCCGTATCTCATTTGAGTGAGCCAATTACAATGACGTTCCTGCAACACCACACGCCTGTGATTTGCTGATAGAATCTCAAGGCTCGCGACAGTTAAAATATCCAATCACTGACCACGAAGCAGAGCTGCAGATGTGACGTAAGGCTCGGAAACAAAGTGGGGCAAGATTATTTTCGCATAAAAAAGGGGGGGGGGTCCCTAATTATTGCTAGAGGCCGGAGAATTCGCGGGTTCACTGACCTGTAGGTTAGCTTACAAGAATATTTGTGATATCGTGCAGACAGCAGCTGTTTATTAGATGCTCGCTGACACAGTGAAATGTGCCTGTATTCCATTATAGTTTTATTATTGGCTCAGATACTTCCAGGAAGTGTCGAGTAAGTCAACGACCAATTGTGAACGTGATACAGACCTATAGTTGCTGGGATTCTAGCTTGCGCCTAACAGAAAATGCGAATTTTTCAGGTCTCTAATTATTGGCCGTAAAATTTTACTGCACTTATCAGAAACAGAGCATATCTTCGAATACTACACGAAGACGCACTGGACATTCGCGACAACAGTTGAGCGCTTACTTGGCTCCAACATGACGTATGTAACACTGAACATTCTTGTACCGATATTTGCTACAGTTTGCTTGAAGCATTGCTTCTCTCGTCAACAAGCTCAGTTAAAACTGTACCGATGTAATACGGAGCCGAGGTGATTTGTCCTAATTCTGTTCACACCTGTCACAAATTGCGTCATCCAGAAAAGTACCATGATGACATTAGGTTTATTAGATACTATGTTGGGTATCTTCGAGATATTTCACTCAGTGTCTGCAACCACACATAATACAAGCTAAGCGACCATTGAGCTAGACTCCACTGACTATGCATTATCGAGGCTCAACTGCCTCACTTTTGACAACTACCCAGTAAGTAGTGAGATGCACTTCAATCCTAGAAGCATGGGATGACTTTCTTATTTCTTTGCCGGTTAGTTATAAGTCAGGAATATTTCACGGCACAGTAAGAGAGCGGCAGAGAGAGAGAGAGAGAGAGAGAGAGAGAGAGAAATGGCGTATATTTTCGTTGCTAAAACAGTCTTCAAACACTGCCACTTGCAGCATCTTATAGTACTGGACAACGCTAATATAACAAGATCTAACTCCCAGGCGAACTACGAACGTTCAGAAAACATATATCTACTACAAGTCCACAGGGAACACACGAATAGCGACAAATAGAACGCCAGACACGTAGATACTTCATTAGTTGGGCCATGAATGTTTCGTGGAAAGAATTGCAGTCCAGTTTGTTTCAGTGCTCTATGTTCACATATGTGATTCTGCTTCATTGACAGTGAGTGGATGTTTTATCTCTTACGTGTCTTGAGGTTCTATGTATAACTGACAGACGTGTGGTGTTGAGTTTACTTTACTGTGACTGGCAAAGTCAAGTGAGACACTTCACTTCATAAAGACACGCTGATAATAACCATGAAGCATAGCTGAGGACGTGTACGTAGGGCGTTGAAACAAAGTGGGGCGAAACGATCATGGCCCTATTGTAAAACTCTCTGTTATTGGTCAATGCTGAGAGAGAATATACCTACGTAACACCTCTTCCCTTACAACGTTGCCATGTCTCGCACTGGCCTGAACAATAGCGAACCTCCCACAACCTGCAGTGACCATTCCGTGGGAAATAAGGTCCGTGTCTAGAGCATCGTGCAGTCATTAACAATCCACGGCATTTCACTTCTGTATATCTATGAATTCTCTGCCATAGCTACCTACACTCACGAACACGACGGGAAATTGCAAAACAACTTACTACTAAAAATTAGTTTCGAAAATGGATAACAAATGTTTAGGAAAAAATGAAGTTAATATTGAATGTGTTATAATGTTTTAATTTGTTATTGTAACGTTTAGGGTGTGGAACATTTAATCATAAATTATAGCAAGCTTTGCTAGAAATATTTATTATTAATTATAAAATAAGATGGACATTTTATATTTCACGGTCACCCTAAATCAACGCTGTAGAGATACAGGATGGCTTCTAAGTACCGTGACGTCACAACACGGTAGGACGCAACACCATAACCTGACTCTTGTGTTCCAGAACAGACTATACTTTACTACCACAACAGCAAATGTGACAGGTGCATAATGGCCACAATATAAAACAGTAGGAAATTAATAAATTCTAATTGTATATTATCTAGAGAGTTCCGAAACTAAAAAAAAAAAAAAAAAAAAAAAAAAAAAAAAAAAAAAAAAAAAAAAAAAAAAAAAAAAAAAAAAAAAAAAAAAAAAAAAAAAAAAAAAAAAAAAAAAAAAATGGAATATATATTGATGGTTATAGAAAAATCAATAGGTTAACCTGCGAAGAGAAAAAATTGAACTTGAGGCATTTAACTAGTAATCCAAGATGAGAAGGTTCTGTTACCCTTTACAACGACGTCTTAAGAGGGCGTGGCACATAATAAAAGCATTAATCTATAACTTACTGTAGGTTTCTTGAAGCTAATTTGCGAATATTTAACAATAGCAATCTTAGACAATAGCTGTAGCCAACGTTTTAAAACATAATTGTTTCCAGTGTTGCGAACTTCTGAGGCACAATCTCTGACGCCGGAACTTCGTGCATTTAACTGCGGCGCAAGTGATCACGCGTAACGAATCAGTAATTCTGGATAAATATTTGCTCATAAAGTCGGCAAATACCATTATCTAGGATTGTCATTGAGTATTTTATCAATATTGGCTTCGAAAAAAGCGTAGGAATCAGTTTATATTCTCAGCGTTTATTTATCTACCACGCACTCTTAAGACCCGGTCAGGGTGAAATGAGGTTAAGGGACAACACAACACCCATGCCTGAGTCGGGATTCTAACCCAGGATCTTCGGCACCGCAGTCCGGTGCCTAACCGACCACACCAAGGATGTCGGCTAGTACTCCGAGTGAAGTTTCTTAGCATTCACACACAATCTACTCATCCAGTTGCCACTGGTAAATATTAAACTTGAGAGCAGGATAAGCTGTTAGTAGATAAACAACACAGTCCCAGTGTACGCACAGTGGTCAACGTATCGAAGATAGAAGCACGAAACTGATGTTACCAATGTATCAAAAAGAAAAGTGAGAGGCTGGAGCTTAGAAATAACATTTACTATCAAGATGAATGCAGGTGTACTGTATTGTTGAGGTGGTACTGAATACTCTGCGTTGTAATATTTACACTTCTCTTTGTACGGAGACATAACATAATCTCCTGCTCTTGTCGTACTTATGCTAGCTGTTGCCCGCGACTTCAATTGTTTGCTTTTCAATTTAATGCCATATATTACGTTTCAAAAGAATATATATATATAACGTTTCAAAAGCATATATATGTATACATATAAGAGCTTCAAAAGAATATATATATATATATATATATATATATATATATATATATATATGTATATATATATATATATATATATATAAGATGTGCGAATCCCATGCTACTATGTGTCTTTTGTACCGATCGTGAGTCGTTTAAAAGTTTAGTCTAAGTATTCAAAACTATCCTATGCAATTCGTAAATGAATATAGGAACTATTTATTTAAAGTCTAAACTTTAATTTTTTTATTTTGATAAATAGGTATATTAACAAACGTTGTAATATAAACTCTCAAGAGCTTAAAATATAATAAAAATAATTATATTATTACACATAGTAAATTTTTAAGTAATAAGTTACGTTAAATTATTTTTTAATTTTCTATAAAAACTTGAAATTTAAAATTTTTGAAATTTAAAATGGTGTTTAATTACATTAAGGGCTATTAACTTTCGTTTTAGAAACACTTAATTTTCTTTACTAAATATTTTTGCTACCCCATTCTGCCCCCCCCTTTTTTTACCTTTATAAATACACTGATCTACGCCAGATAACCTTGGTGGTAATACAGAGGCAAAGTTTTTTTTTAATGATTTTGAAATTTATTTATGTCATTAAAATAAACGCCAAAATTTTATCTCTGTAATCACAAGGATATCCTGAGATAGCACAGTGTTTTGACTTACACTGTTAGTTATTTATTTTGTGTGATGGCGACTATGTTTTCAATTTATTCGGACAGAGAAAGTGGAACTGTTACTTTGACATATTTATACAAGTTAACTGTTACATATATTGATTTAGTGCAATAATGCCTGAAAAGTAAGTAAGCATTGTTTGACAAAAAAATTAATATATATATATATTTTTTCGTTTTCCGTACTTATTAACTACTAGGTCCAGTAAGTCAGGCATTGGGACAATTTGTCAATATTAGACATCTATGTTCTCTTAAAAATTACTTGTGACTGTATAAAATATTATCCAACTTGAACCGGTGAAGAGATGTACTCTACAGAGTTTAGTCTGCTCGTAAAAAAATTAATTATGTCAGGCGGCAAATGAAAAAATTTTGAATGAAAATAGTTTGCAACTTGAAGGCTTCAATTCTGATGACACACAGAAAAAAACAATTAATACATTTTATTATTGCACAGTTTTAACATAATGACAAGTCAAATTCAATACTTACGGTTTTATGAACTTACAGTTAACACTATTTCTCATTCAGAAATAACATGAGTCTCAACAACTATAGATTCAATTAATAACTTGATGAAATGTCAAAATTAACAAGTATAAATGAGTAAGAATTTGAAAATTGATTAAATAAAGATGATGAAGGTAGTTTATTTTGCCTTTTATAAAAGTGTAAACACTTTAATAAGTAATTGGCCTAATCGACATTGTTTACAATTCCTTGCGGAAGCTGAATACGTCGTGAAATATTGTAACTTACTTTTATAAGCGAGTGGGTTTTTACAGAAGGCAAACATAGAAGAATTATTAAAATTTCTAGTAAAACATTATCTACATTTTACAGTCAGAATGCATATATTTTAAAAAATAATACCAGATGTAAAAAGTTGTTATTTTAGAAGTAATGTCCTTAATTGTTACTTTATACCAAAAACAATTTTTTTTAGAAAAAAATTACTGATATATATTAACATATAAAATGAAGTGTCCTGACACACTCAATCACTCACTCACTCACTCATCAACGCACAGCCCAAACCGCTGGACCTAGAACCATGACATTTGAGGGAAGCTTCCCCTTGCCCCGTAGACACCCACTAAGATTGGATTTTTCGAAATTCGATAATTAAGGGGGTGAAAGGGGTGAAATGTATTTTCAAAGAATCCCTGATATCTCAGTAACCGGTAAAGCTATCGTAATTTTTTTAACTTTAAAATATTGCCCAAACAAACGCATATTTGTATATTTTTCGATTATGCGAAATTCGAAAATTAAGGGGGTGAATAGCCGTAAAATGTGTTTTTCATTTATCCGCGAATTCTCCTAAAACATTTCAGATAGTGAGGTTATTTGTTTTTTAAATTATGCTTAAGTAAATATATAAATAGTATTTTTAGGATTTTTCGAAATTCGTCCTTGAAAGCTCTTAAAAAATAACTTGATTTTAATTCATCCCACTTGTCTCCTAAACCAGTGAAAATATTGAAATGGTTTTTGCTTTAAAATAAATCTTACGTATATCTCAAAACATTAATTCAGGATTTTTCGAAATTCGTCCTTGAAAGCTCTTAAAAAAATTCCATGTGTTTTCAAATAATCATCTGTACCGCTTATACCCGTTGAAATATCAAGGTGATTTTTTGATAAGGATGAAGCTTACGTAAATATCTACAAATTGAATTCAGGATTTTATGAAATTCAAAAATTAAGGACGTGAAAAGCAGTAAAATGCTAGTCTCCCGAAAAAAGATAATGCTCATGGAGGAATAATTCAACAGTTGTTTATTTTCGCCAACCTACTCATGAATAAAACCTCTCTGGACTGTAGCCTTTAAGCATTCACTCAGGTATTGTATAAAGTTTGTGGTGTGGGAGGGGTGGGGTTACGGGTTCGTATCCCGTGCAAGACTTTGCGATGGGAATTACTATGACATCATACGAGCATATTGCGCGCTCTCTTTTCACTGAGCTAAGGCGATTTATAGTTCACTGTTATTGAGTATGCTAGTAGTTAAATGCCTTCATACGATATTTTATCCAGTGTTACTGTTTCCATTACATAATTTCACGCGGGAAGAGTCGCAGCCGGCCAGCTATGATTAGCATACATGTAGGAATTTTACTATCGTAATTCGACATAGAACAATACATTCTGAACAGGGACTACAAAAATCGTTTACATTAAAAAAATAATAATACTTAAATTTAATTCGTCTTTGTTGTTAACCAGTCAGCATTTTTAAAAACACAGATTCCACTTGAGAATCTTATTTCGAATACTTGTAGTGAAATAAATATGAACGAAAAACAAAGAAGTTCTGCAATTAAAGTACGCTCAGCGAAATTGACTGAATAAAGCTGTTTGTATTTGTTGTAGCTTCATGTTTCCTATTTTAACGATATACAGAGAATTTAGTAACGCCAACAATTATGAAGTAATTAAAAGTTAGTTACTCTTTTCTATAGTACACGCGGGCACAGCCGCAAACGGACAGCTAGTGTGTGTATGTGTGTGTGTGTGTATATATATACACACACACACACAAACACAAACCTTATACACAGTAAAAAGTATTTTAAATTCTCGTGCAAAAAAAAAACATTTTTATTTCTAATCTCTCTCTTATGTTAAAAATTTACGTACAATAAAGTTTTGTGAAATTTAAATACAGAAAAAATATACTAGAATCTTAGAACGTTATCAAGTTGATGTGAAACTACACGCAGCAGCAGAGCAGTGTTAGTTAAGAGCGTAGGCAACTGTAGCTGTAGTTGGTGTGCGTGCCGCCAGGGTCGCTAGGAGGCGGGGGCAGGTGGCGCCTCGAGGTGGTCGCTGCGAGAGTTAAGTCGTCCCGCGGGGCTAGTCGCCAACACCTCGCGGCTGTTTGCAGCCCAGCGGGGAAACAAATAACATGGCCCGGGACAGCTCAGGGCGAGAACAACACAAGTCTCGCCGTGAACTACTACTCTTCTTTCAGGGGTTTACACAACTCAGAACCTAAGCAGTTAGAAGTAGGCAGTAAGTCGCAAAAAATCGGCGTACATAACAACCAGATTACTGGCTAAGTTCAACCAGTAGGAATATGCTTTGAATATTGTATATTCTTGAATGTTCTGACTGTACTGAAGACTTTGGTTAAAATGTTTAGTAAAATAATGAATGAATATTCATTGCGAGACATGTAAATGATGAGCTGCTAGTATTTATAAATAAAATCTTGAATGCATGGCAAGTTGCATTTATTTTCCTTGGTAACACCCTTTCTAATGTGTATTTTAAAGATTAAAGCAAGATAGCGGCTATCGAGTGAATTACGAATGATAACACGGAAATACCGACCATTAATGTGATCAGTTAAAATTACGATTTTCACTGCCAAATTTAAACAGTAACGTACGAATCATTCGATTTAATGTGGTGGAAAAATTCTAAGTTCAACTGCTGACGTCCTAACGCTTAATACATAATTATACGACCGCTTTAACCCCTTCACTTTACGCTATAGCTTTACGTAACCGGGGTCACAACACTATAAACTTTTGGCTTGACGTAAGGTACTTATGAAAAGTTACCGACTGGAGTTAGGTATATCTACGTTTCCACGTGACCAGGTTGCATAGATCAACAGGTTAGGTTTGCTGGCATGGGTGGTAGTTCAAAATAAACCTATTTCTCAGTACTTTTTGTCAAATATATAAACAAACGCAACACAATCGTTTTACGTTACTGTATTTTATTTGTATGTCAAACGGCATTCGTATGTCAAACGACATTCGTTACGTGATTCTTTATTCATTCGATATTTAGAACACTGTGTACACATTTGAAATTTGTTGTGGTTTTAGCAATGACGGTTGTTTACATTTTCCTTCGGGCCATTCGACGTGTTTCATCTGCTGACGACGTATATCTTGCTTCCAATGTGTGGTAACCATGATATATTTGATCGAGAAGCCAATCTCGAAACTTGCCTGCCTGAGAACTCTACTCGGGTACGCTTTGAGCACCTGCACACCAAGGTTAACCTCATGAGTATCAAACCAAACCGTTTTTGTAGATGTATACCATTGTAAGTGAAAGTTGTCGAGTTGCACAAAAACACTATTATAAAAAAGAAACAAGCTAAAAGACTATTAACTGTTTTCAACAAACATATAGAAACAATTACGGAGCGGTATATAATTGTCTTTAAAAAAAAAAAAAAAGAAAGTTTATCAAAAATGGTGACAAATATGGTCGACGACAACGGTGACAACACGGAAGACGAGTGATAGGAATGTATGTGAACACAGGCGATACAACGAAGAGAAGTAGTTTGAGATAAAATTAACCTACTAAAGTTTTCCGTTTTCAAAATATGATTTACGTGTAAAAACTATCATAGCATAAAATACATTTTACTGGCTGAACAATGACTTTGTGGCAATGATCGCATGCAGACATTGTAGTGTAGTGTATAACCTCTATGGACACGTTGCTTGATGTTTGAGCGTATAAGTTGAATTTTGCGGTAGATAGGAAGCTAAATAGTTTAATAATAAAAGTACAAAAAATGTTAATCTGAAATTAGTTTATTTCAGTACTGTTCTGTTTAAACAGAAAAAAATACACGGAATTAAATTCACGACTACGCTGCCAACTATACAAGGTAACTGTAGTGAAGCTATTTTTGAGTTTATGTAATCTGAGAGGCAGAGTCAGGTGTATTTCAATTTGCCGGGAGAAATGTTTAAAATTGTGTATCTTAATTAGTTTCCACCCTCAATCTCAAACATTTCATTCAGGTGATGGCCATACAAATATAGAAATAGATAATGTACATCTTGGCAAGAACAGTACTTTTAAGTTTCCCGTATCGTTAAATTACAATTTTTTTGTGCAATGATTTATGTTGAACGACGAAACTAATACGCTGTGTATTTATCGAAACTTATGTGCAGGAACTTACGAAACTAACATGACTGTAGTAAATATTTGTGTGCCCTTTGCTTTGCACGGAAAATGACGAGCAATAAATCTAATTTTTGCCTCTGCATAAAGGAATTATATAGTCACCTGATTATGATTACTGATTACGCCTAGGAAGAGCTCCTTAAAAAAAACTCACGCCTATGCTATATGAGGTAACACGTAAGTATCCCAGGAGACTTTGATGACAATTAATATATAATTTATGATCAATAGCATATAATTTGAAAATACAAAATAATATGTTACAGAAATGTTATGGAAGGGATATGAATGGCGACGGAGTATATGTTCGCCTCGTTGCCTTGTTTCCTCTGTAGAGTTTGTTAATTAAAGCGCAGAAGATAAGAACACGCGATATATACAGAAGCCCACCGCTGCTCTGGACTGGCTCGCTATGCAAATGTCGAGCAATATTCACCCAGGATCGCCATGTCTTCTCGAAGCTGAGGAGAAGCGACTGCAAATTAGTCTGAGAGCTCATCGTCTGTTCTGTGTACAGCGTTGCCAAACTGTCCGTCGATAGAGCGTGCGTTTTATTATGCTTCTCTAAGAAAAGTTCCTTCCGTTTACCCTTAAATGTATTGAACTCGTAAACGTCTTCTTAAATACTTCGCTTGGATTTTAAAAAGTGAGCTAACCTCTCAACATAAAAACATTTTGAACTTATTCATATTTTACGTAAGTTGTTTAGAATACGTGAACAGTAGCAGTAACTGTAGAATTTATGTTTACTTGTTGTGAAAGAATTTTTTTACTTGAGTAGTATTTGTAAACGGTTAACTGATTTTCTGGATGATAGATAACAATTTTAGTACAGTGAATTGTAAAGGAAAAATTGTTGTTCTTAAGTGAAGAACTTATGGCAATATATTGCGCAATGAATCGTACACAAAATTTCATTGAAGAACACATTTTTATCATTTTACAAATAAGTATTTATTAGCACTAAAATAAAATGGACACCGCTTACAAAAGGAATGAGGTACTTTAGAATAAAAAAGCAACAAAATATTAAAAAAAATACTAAACATTTTTTACTTAATTTTATTCGTACTTGTTTGTGTACCGACTAAAAATAAAAAAAATAACATTGTGTTGTGAATTATTTTAACAATTTTTGCAATGTGTGTGTCATAAACTAAACTGTTCATATGACGCAAGCCACTGAGAGAAAAAGTTGACGGGTCACATAAAACCCACAATAAAATTAAAAAATGAAGAAGAAAATCCGATTTTAATTATTATCAACAAACATAATTTCTTGTTGTAATTTTGGTGAGTTTTGTCTTTCTGCGTACGACTGTATTTTTTCCCGTAATTATTTGTGTATTATAAATTTACTGACAACAGCAAATACTGAAGTCTCTTTTCTGCTTCTTTGTTATATTGTGAGGTATTCTGCGACTTGGCAGCATTAGTTCACAATGAAGAAAATCTATAGAAATAATTACTAAGTTAAATTAAAATATGTCGTCAGTCGGGTAATCCACACGTTAAACTAAACAATTTGTAATAAATAAAAGCAAACAAATTGTGACTAGGTACTGATGTAGTGTACTTTCAAGCGCAGTCATAAAAACTTACTGTATGAAAACTTGGGTACTGCATTTCTTCGGGTGAACTCATTTGTAGGCTAGCTTCCACGTTTCTGTGTAAACTGCAGTCTTTTCTGTTCGTTCAAAAATTTCCCATTGCCACGAAACAAACATGCATAGTGAGATGCCAATAAAGTGATCTCACCTTCGAAAATGAGCGTTTAGACTTTTCTGAGAGAGGAAACTCACGTTTCTTGCACAGAATTGAAACAGTTATCTCTGTTATACAGGCATTTTCTGAACGATCTTGGCTACACTTCAGGGGACGCCTGCAGGACTGAATGTATACCATCCCACACAACAGTTCTGTCGTGCGTGTTGCCTAAGGTGAGCTTAACCCCGGGAAATAATTGCCAAACAATCCACAGGTATACAGTATTGTGTGGAAGTATTATTATGTCCACACAGATACCTAGACGTGCGGAAGTGCTAAAGGTGACCCACGTACGTTCACCACGTCTCACCACAGCCTCTAGAGGAAATTCACTGAGTTAGCGTGCTGTCTTATCGTCCATAGCTCGTCTCTATGTTGTGTTAAGTTGTCACATCATTTTATGTCGTATTATTACAAGTAAAGGTATATTTTAGGTGCCTGTACTTTTATTAAGATTCTGCTCGACGGTGTTTATACCTAAACAAACCAAAAATCCCCCATTTCAGCCAATTCCAGCCGTAAGGATCTTTAAAGAATACCGGAGGACGTGAAACTCGTGAAAACGCATTAAATGTTTTAATGCTATTACTAAGGAGACATTACTAGTTCAAGTAGAGAAGTTTTCTAATAAACTAGTCTGTGTCGAAGCTCTGTCGTGGGAGGTCTCCCAGCATAAGAGATCATGATACATAATTCAGCGGCAACAGTTTATAATAGTGTAAACACCGTAAAGGAATGATCCTCGTTGTTGAAGTTACGGTGGCTTGGAGGGTGTTTAGACGCTTGTAGCACTGAGGCAGTAGAGTGCGAGCTGCAACAAGTGACGGAGCATGTGTTCCAGGGTGCGTTCAGCAAACAACTCCCCTCCAGCCCTCCTCAGCAGCCAGGACGTCTGTCCAGCGTGCTGACCCGCGCGACGAATTAGCACGTCTCGTCTCATTACCGCTAATTGCTGGCCGTGTACATAGTGTCGTGGCCAGCTGGGAGAGTTTTACCACAGCACGTTATATCCCCCCCTTCCTCCCCTCCAAGTGACACGCTGAGACGTAACAAGTGACACCTCACTGCTACAAGAAAAAGCACTAACTAGCGAAAAGAAAACGGAACCATAAAAGAAAAACACTACCTCAAAAAACGAAACGAATGCTTTAATTTAGTAAACGATTTGGTCGATCGGAATTTGTACGTCTCTACTTCTCTCTATTTCTCTCTTTTGCTTTTTCTTTCTCGTTCTCTCCCTAGAAACGCATGTAGTTTTTCTTGGTTCGATATTTTAGCCCCATATGTATTACATAACTTTATTATAATATAATATAACATAATATAAAATACATTAATGTATGCTTTATTGAGCCTCCCAACAGCCAAGGCCAATAACAGAGAGACACATACAAGTACATGTAACTATACAACTACAAACATATACAAATATACAACACACTTGACAGGTACACAAACATGAATACACAATACCTCTACGCAGAACACACACAGAAATAGCACAATTCTACAAACATTATTACATACTACTAATGTCAGGACATATACATATATATTCACATATAATGTTGACACTCAAACATAGTTACAGGTTTCTCATTTGCATTAAATTGAAGTTAAGAATCTTTTGTATATTTAGTTTTTTTATTAATAAAGGGGTCGAAATTCCTACTGTTGCATCGCTGCATTAACGTGTTTGTTCTGGAACAAAACAAATCGTTAATACCGGGGTTTTCTCAGACCCATATGATTACCTACAGCTGAGTAGTTCAGGTCATTTAATGAGTTAATTGTAAACAGAGTTTCGGCACTCTTTCTTCTAATATGCAATGGTGCAGTATTATTATTATTTGAGCAGAAAGTTGCATAGTCGAAATCATTATTTGTATTTTTTTCAATTCGAGTAGGGACAGTGCGTGTTAGAGATTCTCATACTATACACACGTACTCTAACATGGTTCTGACTAGTGAGTAACATAAGCATATATCGAATCAGGCATTGTTGCCAATTTAGTGATATATTTAGTTAAACCTAGGCGTCGTTGCAAATTTAGTAATATATTTTATTAAACCTATATTTTTAAGTGTGTTAATATGGCAATGTAGAAACGTATTGCTGTCTATAGTATTATTCCTAAGTCCCGCATATAATCTACTCTCTGTATTATACTTTCATTGATATTATATTTAAGATATCTGCTGTTTGTTTTACGAGTATTGGTTATACAAAATGTTTTATTGTGATTAATCTGCATTCTGTTGTTTGTGCACTTGTTGTTTATTACCATGATATCTTTCTCTAGTTTTTGACAATCCATAGCATTGTTTATTGTTTTATACAGTTATAGGTCATCAGCATATAACTGATGTCTGGAATTTTTTATGTCAAGTGCTATGTATTTTATAAAAATGTTTAATTAAAGTGGTGATAAGGTCCCATCTTGGGGTTCTCCAGATAGCGCAAGAGATTTATTTAAAGGCATTGTTCATTCTTATTGAAAACTATCTATTGAGAAAGTAATTACTGAACCATGAGATGTAATTTTTATCTACTTTAAAGGTTTTTAGTTTAAAGATGATTAAATTGTTTTGACAAATATCAAAGGCCTTAGTAAGAACGAAATAGATAGTATCTGATTGTTTTCTTAATTTTATGTCGCAGTAAATATCGTGTACAATATTAATAAGGTTAGTGGCTGTAGTTTTACCTGTTTGGAAACCACGTGGTTGCTCAGGTAGTAGATTATTTGTGTGAAATTTGAAATGTCTGTGAATGATTTTGTTAAAAACTTTAGCAAACCCACAAAGAAGTGATATAGGTCTGTAGTTATTGACATTATGCTTATTACCTTTTTTGAAAACAGGAATGACCACTGCCTCTTCCATGTATCTATGAATATACTTTTTACTAGGTTTTTGTTGAAGATAAAGGTTAATATAAGTGAAAAAATGTTGCTACATGCTTTGATTATGAAATTAGGTATTTCATCAATCGCAACAAATTTTATGGATGTAAGTCTTTTTATGGCCCCTCCAGTTACCTCTGGAGTAGTAATACTGGGAATATTTATACTACTATTGTTAACAGGTTTTTCTAGAAGGGAAGTAGATTTAACACACATTTGAGAGAAATAAGAACCAAATATATTAACTAATTGTGACTTGTAATGTGTGATTGTCATTAATGAACAGGCTGATGTTTTCACGGGTACCACCTTTCATTATTTTAACACCTTTCCAAAAATGTCCAGGATTTGTTTTCGGGCTATTGTTTATATTATCTTACCATATTTTTTACTTTGCTTGATTTTTTGTTTAGCTAATTTTCTTTGATTGGAATATAAAATGTAGTTTACTGTGTTACTACATTTTTAAATTTTTTTAGAAGGGTTTCTTTTTTCTTAATAATCTTTATAAGATCTTTAGAGAATGAAATTAGATATTTATTGCAAATTATCTCTTTCACAGGGATGTTCTTATTTATAATACTTAGTGTATTTTGGGTAAGATAGTTAGGTATTAAATTTACCGTTCTCATAAAATAGATCGGGCTCCATTGTAAAGTATTTAATGAATTGTGTAATGAAGAATAGTTCCCAGTTTGGTAGTTCGATATTTTATTTTACTGCTAATATCAGTATTGCAAGTTGTATCCAATAGGAAGGTACTCAGTAAGGATGGTTGAAATTAATCTTCATTCGTTAAAGTGTCTGCAGTTTTAGAAACTTATTTCACGCAGGCCTATAAATTAGAGAGAATTAAATCTAACATGTTTTTACCTGGGATAGTAAAATTACATTGGCTTAAAGATGGTAAATTAGAAAAATCTAATACGTATTGGCCTTATTGTTAAATGTAACAATGCTATATTTTGTGTATGACTATTTGACCAGTCAACTTCAGGAACGCAGAAGTCTCCAACAAGTATAATATGATATGGATAATTGTTAAAATTAACTGCAGTAAGCTTAAGAAATTCATTAAATTCATTAGACGATAAAGAAGGAGGGAGATATACATGACGAATCAAAATTGTAAGTTGTAGAGACTACTATTCTTAACCATATTGTCTCAATATTTTTATCATAATATTTGTTATCAGGATTACCCTTGGAAGTTTTAATGAGTAGACTGCTATTAGTACTCCACCTCCACGCAGTTCAGATGAAGTACTAGAATCTCTATCTTTCCCAGGAAACTCTCTCTCTCTCTCTCTCTCTCTCTCTCTCTCTCCCCATGCTCTACAGTTTATCTGGGCGGGCGTGAACATTAGCCATATACTTACAGTATTTAGGAGCACAAACATTTATAAAAAGTGTGCCGGTTTTCTTTAAGTCAAATACGACGTGTGTGTACGTGTGTATATATATATATATATATATATATATATATATATATATATATATATAATATGAAGTGTCCTGACACACTCACTCACTCACTCACTCACTCACTCACTCACTCATCAAAGCACAGCCCAAACCGCTGGACCTAGAACCAGGGAATTTTGAGGGAAGCTTCCCCTTGCCCCGTAGGCACCCACTAAGTACGGATTTTTCGAAATTCGATAAATAAGGGGACGAAAAGGGGTGAAATATGTTTTCAAATAATCCCTGATATCTCATTAACCGGGAAAGTTATCATAATTTCTTTTTAACTTCAAAATATTGCCCAAACAAATACATATTTGTGAATTTTTCGATTTTGCGAAATTTGAAAATTAAGGGGGCGAAAAGCCGTAAAACGTGTTTTTCGTTAGTCCGTGATTTCTCCTAAACCATTTCAGATAGTGAGGCGATTTTTCTTTAGAAATATGCTTTAGTAAATATCTAGAAGCATTTTTAGAATTTTTTGAAATTCGTCCTTGAAAGCTCTTTAAAAAAATATAACGTGTTTTTAATTAATCCCATTTACCTCCTAAATCAGTGAAAATATTGAAATTGTTTTCGCTCTAAAATAAATCTTACGTAAATATCCAAAAAATAATTTCAGGATTTTTCGAAATTCGTCCTTGAAAGCTCTTTAAAAAATACAATGTGTTTTCAAATAATCATCTGTCCCGCTTATACCCGTTAAGATATCGAGGTGATTTTTTTGATAAGGATGAAGCTTATGTAAATATCTACAAATTGAATTCAGGATTTTATGAAATTCGAAAATTAAGGATCTGAAAAGCAGTAAAATGCTACATTCTCCCGAAAAAAGATAATGATCATGGATAAATAATTCAACAGTTGTTTCTTTTTGCCAACCTACTCATAAATAAAACCTCTTTATACTGCATTCACTCAGGTATTGTATAAAGTTTGTGGTATGGGAGGGGTGGGGTTACGGGTTCGTATCCCTTGCAAGACTTTGCGATCGGAATTACTATGACATCATACGAGCATATTGCGCGCGCTCTTTACACTGAGCTAAGACAATTTATAGTTCACTGTTATTGAGTACGCTAGCTGTTAAATGCCTTCATCACATATTTTTATCCAGAGTTACTGTTTACATTATATCATTTCACGTGGGCAATGCCGCAGCCGGGCAGCTACTTTACAGAGAAATAAAGATGAATTAAAAACAAAGATGTTTTGCTATTAAAGTACGCTCAGCGAAGTGGACTGGATAAAGCTGTTTGAATTTGTTGTTTTAAAGAAATATATGGAATATAGTAACACCATCAATCAATACGTAATTAAAAGTAAGTTAGTCTTTTCTATAGTACACGCGGGCGAATCCGCAAAGGGGCAGCTCGTGTGTGTATATATAAATAAATAAATAAATAAATAAATAAATATATATATATATATATATATATATATATATATATATATATATATATATACATACATACTAGCGACTCGGGCAGGACTAATTATCTATAGCCAAGAATTGAAGTCCATTCATTGATATGCCGCGCACTTCCGAGTCTCGATCCTACTTAATTATTAGATTATTAATTATTATTTATTAGATGTTTAGCTAATTATTTTTAGCAATTATTAAATAATTAATTTGTAGAGAAAATATGGCACAAAATAGGCTAAAATTAAAAAAAAAATGATCTGATTGCTGCCAAACTGTGTAAACACACACACACAATGAAAACAGTTTAGCAGATAACATTTGAGGTCGAAACCACGCATTTTAGTCATTTTAGGCCTGGATGTCAAGACAAGTACTTGGAATGTGACTTTAAAAACGAAATATTTCTGAAATGAATTTAATGTTTATACACAACTAAAAAATGTAAATATGATTTAAATTACATGTTTTCTTGTTACGAATATGTTGCGCTAGCAGGGCGAAACAATAAAAAATTAAAAAATGTACAGGATTAAAACACTATTCACCTCCCACCAGCGCTGAAGACCTACGCAGATGTTAAGCGCTGACCAAAATATCTGTCTCACTCACTCTTGTCCAGTGTTATTTACATGCAGTGTTTCATTGGCTAGGGCTTCAAGCATAAATCAATTAAAACTTGACTATGAGACTATAAAATCACACGAAGGCTGTTGTCTTTACTGTTTTTATTTTTGTATTTTCACAAAGCATTTTTTTTTGTAAAATAGTTACTAGTTATTGTTTGAAACACCATGAAATTAAGAAAGTGATATTTTCTACCACTGTATGTGTAATGTTATTACTGTACTTGTATTGACAAGCATATTAGAATGCATACACAGGATGTATCAGTAGAGTGGATACAATCTTTCAGGAGAGATAGAGTACACCCAAAGACGACGAGAGGTCACATAGCAATTATGTTATTTTTCGTAGTTTTTGCTGTATTAAAAATAGTAGACATGTTTTCTCCTGTTGTTCGCAGCCTTTCTTTCTTGTGTTCTGTGACGTCACTACCTCGCTAAGACCGACCACGCATTGCAACGTGATTTCCCATCGTCTGCATAATATACTCTAACTCTCCTCGTAGTTTGTAACCGCTGCACTGATACAGCCTGTATATACAGGTGTCCCATAAGTCCGGTCTCATAGGGCAAATATTAAATTGGTGAAATATGGAATGTTTTAAAAGTGTTATAGTGAAATGAAATGTTATTGTGAATAACAACATTACTACTACATGCCGCTCCATTCCCGCCAACCATGTCACATCGTGTACAAAGCAATTTGAACCATCGCATACGAATGTGCAAAGTACATTGCGACCATAAATTTGAGCATTTTCTGTTTTCATGACACATGGATGTGAACACACTGCTGTTGTCTTGCTACAACACACTACAACACTATTAAACCATTACACATTTCACCAATGTCTATTTGCACTGTGAGACCGGACTTCTGGGACATTCTGTATATTGTAAAAACAAACATACGTATGAAATAACTATTTCATAAATTTCTTCCACTTAACCCACAGCAACGTGGATTATTACTTCCTTATCTTGCAAGAAAACAAGTACACTCAGAGTAAATTGTTAGAGAAGTTCTCTAGGCTTACTTTTTATACATTGCAGACAATACAAAATGCACGCCATAAGGGCTAGACTGGTGCGCACATCTAAAATAACACCGCTTTTACGGATTAACGTTAAATGGGCACGCAATGTTTTATGTAACATTTTTTTCTTATTGAGTTAAAGCGCAGGGTTTACAAATTGTTGTCGTCAGTATGGCGTAAATATTCAAGTTGGCATTTTTATACGTACATAAGATTGAAGAAACAAGTTTAACCTATTCTGAGGGGCACACAAACTGTTTTAATAGGTGTTGTAATGTTTGAAAACATAAAATTATCGTATGACGTGTGTTTTCTTTTAATATAAATACATAATTGTAACATGTTTAGCTGTTTCGCATAAAACATAGAAGCGTGACAAATTTATTTTGTAGACATTTAGGCCTATTTTGTCTATTGTGTACCGCAATTACAATTGTGTAACTTTCACAGTTTTTGTATAATGGCATGTCAAAGACCAAACTTGCATAAAATTGTTTATGGTAGGAAGACAAACCAACTAAATCACAGAAATTAAACAATAAAATCAGAATAAAAGTGTCACACGAGCTACGTCAAAATATGTAGCCTATAAAACGGCATTGAATTCGCTTATAAATTTTCGTGTAACATTGCCTTTCGTCTTAGTTTTTGCTTTTACTGTCTTAACGTTCTCTATCCTGAAATTTCTCAGTATTCTTTATATTTTTTTTCTTTTGCTTTTCTCTGACTGACACAATTTTTTTTATTTTTTAATTATTATTTATGAGTTGTCTACAGCCAGTTCGGTTGGATTATTCTTAATTTTCTTCTTGTTTCGCTATTGTTTACTGAGACCACGCAACACTATAGCGGCATATGTCCAGTATATATATGTATATATATATATATATATATATATATATATATATATATATATATATATATATATATATATATATATATATATATATATATATATATATATATATATATATAGGCCTATATATATAATATATGTATCACTAAATTAACAAAGTTGCAAGTCATTCAATACTTAACACGTAGTCAAGTGCGGACTGAGAACTCTTCAGTTAATAGTATTCATACAAACATTAATAAACATTTTCAATTAGAATTCTTTCGCTGTGATTTGAGACATCACAAGTTTTAAGGGTAGTTTCTAAATGTGTTTAAATATTGTTTTTTTATTAACTAGCCGAAACATTCGGGAGGTCTTTACATTTTCAGTGTTACATGAAACAGGACGTACGTCGTATTGTGGACATTGTGTGACTATATATTCTTGTAACATCCTAGTACTGTAATAGACGAGTATGCTCGGTAGTAAATATGAAGAATGTAACGTCTAGATACACGTGAATGAACGAAAGACGAGAGAACATACAGGAAGTTCATGAATGTATTTTAGAATCCTTACACGATGATTATTTGTAAAATGAGATTAAGTTGTGAAATGAAAGGTTTTGGCTGGCGCCAATCTTAAGTGATGAATTCACTATCGAAGAGTGAATTTACAAAACCACATTTTAAAAATAATTGAAAATAACGAGGAATAAATAATGCATCTTCGAGATGCGGTTTAGTAATAACAAGATCTACACCACGTGAAAAAATATGGTTTTATTTACCTTTCGCCTTCAGTATAAGGTGGGGTTGGTCAATCATTTATTTGGCATAGAATTTTTCGCCATAGCATTTTTCTTGCTACTAAACGACACCGTTTGTGTCAGGAGGCCCCAATGAACAAAAAATATAGCCTTGTCGCAACATCATCAAGTGAACTGAGTAGGAAACACGAAGCCTTACAGGTAGGCAACACGCGGTACACACGAAGTTCCGGCAATTACATTATTTAACGAATGTGAGAGGTATTTGAATCAATTTAATTTTCACAGATGCAGATCTTATTAGTTAAACGCGCCTGGGAAGTTCTTATTGGATTCTATTTACTTTTGGTTCATAACAAACAGTTGTCAATGTCAATATAGGCCGAGGGGTCAGACCCACCAAGGCAATCCGGGTTCGATTCCCGGCGGGGGCAGAGCCTGATCTTCGTATGAGGGAATCGTGTCGGACGATGCCGTTGGTCGGAGGGTTTTCTCGTGGATTCGGCGCTGCTCCATACTCACCTCATGCCGCTAAAGACCTCGATGTTAAGCGCTAACCAAACTCACTCAACATTTATAAAGCGTCTTTCTCCCTTAATATTCGCGTCAACCAAAACTCTTGTATTGTATAGCTTAACCTCACTGGTTACTGGAAATAAGGTTACTTTATTTGAAACATACATGAATGTATTGTATATTTCTTAGACGATAAGAAAGAAGTGAGAGAAAGTAAGAGCGGCAGGCGAATGGCAAGCAAGGACACAGAAGGGAATATTTTCCTCGGGCGTATACACGACCTTGTAGCATTGCTGGGAAGGGAAGGGGGAGGATACAACCGAGGAGGGTAAGTCGCAGTGGAAGGGATGGTTGTTCATTAAAACTTGGCTCGACCCTTGCTTGCCTTGCCTTTGGTCAGCCACGGACGCAACTTCTTCCAACTCTTCATTAGCGTGGCGAGCACCTCGCCTTAGAGCAATAACGAGCCAAGTGCCGGCAACCTCCCCTTCCCCTCCTATCCGTCCAACTACAACTTCAAGAACGTCTTTTTCATGAAACTTGGAGATTGTCCTAATATATTGCATTGGTTTAATACTTGCTATTTATTTTATTTCACCTCATTTTTGTATGTTAAGGCTACAGTGGTGAGTAAAATATGACGTGCCTTATTAAGATGTGTTACAATTTATTTACTATTATGTGAATAGTTTTCTACTTTCTTATAAAGGAAGAATGATCTGCATAGTGAGGAATATCTTTAAAGGATTCATTATATTATATTATATTACTGCAGTGTATTTTTATATATATTTTTTGTTTACTAAAATTGAAGCTGCACCGGTGGAGATTTAGTGCATGTGCGTACACGCACACACTCACACACATATACATGTATGTATGTGTGTGTATATATAATATATATAAAATCGTTATATACAGTGCTGTGGATAAATTTACTTTTCAAAATCGCAATTGTGCTGTTATCTGCTCGTATAAGCACTAACAAATTAAAATAACCACGCAAGAGAAAAAAAGCAGTAATTATCATTGACGTACATTATAATGCATGCATAACTAAAACTACATAGATATCTGTTCTGAACATTTTAAAAATTTTATATACATTTTTGAATTTCAGTTGATGTCGAATATTTAAAATAACATCGAATTAACTTTGTGTAATCACAAAGGCGTATTGATGTTTATCAGTGCTTTTACTTCCACTTTTAATAATTAAAACTTTATGTCAGCGACGGGTTTTATAAATTGATCGAAAAAAAGAACAGCAGAAATCAGAATATGGTGCTTTTATCACGTAAAGTAAGCAACATAAAAATATTTACTGACGGAAAATAACATTAAGTGTTTATTAGTTTGGCAGTGTAGGGCAAGAATGTTAAATTACGAAATTTTTTTTACAATAGTCTTCAGTAACTGGACCTCAGCCAAATTCACAAAGCTCAAGTGATATTCAGTCTACGTCGCCTAACCTCACTTTATACTTATGAAGTTAGGTTCGCAATGGAAGGGGCATGATTTAAAACTTGGCGGACATTTGCAACAGGCTCAAAGGAATATGTGAGGTGTAGCGACTGGAAAACTATGAAATACGAGACCAGGAGAGCAAACCGTTGCTACTTAAGTGAAGGCTCATTAAAAATACAAATTTGAAAGCTATTGACATCACGTAAAACTCAAAAATTCAATGTTGAAGAAAATATACAATTTCCTGAATTGCCATTAAATAATGGCCTTGCTTCAGAAAGCTTCGAGACATCCGAAATTTAAAGATTCATTTTCACCAATGCTAAGATGATAGAAATCAGGGCATCGGCAATCAATTAAATTGTTCAATGACTGTTTACAAAAGTAATTACGTTGCAATGCGCTGAACTGTTCATCAATAACTCAAAAACTAATTTTATTCGGACATATATTTACATGAACCTTCTTTTCTTGTTTTGGTGTAAGGAACCTACCCGTGAAGTTTGTAAAAGTATTTCAGAAACACTCTGTATAAAGGCCAGTATATTTTTGAGGAGATAATTATATTAGCATAAAAACTACACTCGTCTGTTCAAGAGACTCGTTACGAAAACACCTTCGTCAACCTTTCAGCGCTTCAAGTGTGTTTCAGCGAGTTACGACTACTTCTTTAAAAAAAAAAAAGTATTTAACTCTCATATTTGTGTATCTACGTAAAGAACACACACTTCAATGTAAGTTGGTACAGTAAAAAAATCGGCATGTTGATCATAAACGTCATTTTCGTGCTCTTCAAAATATACAAAAATTGTCTGCCGTATCAGAAAAAAATAATAGGATTCGAAAAAAAAAATAAACGAGCGTTAGACAATGAATTACGCTAGCAAAAAAAAAATAGTTCACTGTATAAAGTGCCATAAAGAAATTGATAATAGTACAACACTGCATGCCAGCTGACTGGCTTGCGCGGAGAGGCGATAATGTATCACAAACGCCGATAAGGGGCACCCTTACAACTCCATCAGTCTACTGCCTCACACACACACCTAGGGAGAGCCCTTAAGTTTAATATTCGTTCGTAAATTTACAATTTCCACAGATTTAATTTCCTTCTTGATTGATATTGATACGGGACAGCGAATAAAGGATACTTGACATATGTAAACGGTTTTTAATGCAACATAAAGTTGGTACTATTGTGCGGGCCTGCCCAGCAAGCATGAGCGCCCTAGAACAAGGGTTGTAGGAGAGACTACAGTTGAAGAGTTACAGCGAGGTTATAAAGAGTAGAGTGTTTCATTTCAATACAGACAGGGCGACATATTGGAGGTACATAGGAGGGTGGAGGGGGAAGGAAGGGGGGGGGGCAGACGGACCACGGAGGGACGTGACTTTCGCTTGTTTCGCGACGATGACCGCTCGCGCTCGTCATTAGCGACGACGACGCAGGTCTGGACGTCACGTCCGGCGGTCTGGCGGCTCCCTGGCGTGCCAGCAGGACCAGTAGAGCACCCTCCACCCCACCCCTACTCCCGGTACTTGTATAACGACGAAACCCTCGCACACAGACCGTCGTCAGGATAATAACTGCTCCAAGCTCTCAGTAACATTTTTTTTTTTGTATTTTTAAATTATCCCTCCAGTCATCGTCATGACCGAAAAAAAAAATAGTTTTAGAATCAGTGATCTTCCTGAGAAGACACGTCTCGCGTGAGTACTGACAGTCCTCGACAACGTTTGTACCAACATATATTTTTATCGGGAAATACTTCGTTAACTCTCTAACATGTTACACAAAACTCCACAAAAAACTTCACACTCAAGAAGATAACCTCGCTACATTGTCTGAAGGCTGACACTGGGGTAATGTAAGGTCGTTCTATGTCGTTTCTATATCTTGTTTGTAAGTTGGCGGCCTCAGTGGGGACACGTGGAGCTGTTAGGCGAGGTGACACTGCTGTGGTTCGCTACTGTCTTCCACGTGGATGAGAGTGAAGTATACAAACACTACACACTGTCCTGAGCACGGGAAAGTTACATTAAAGCTCGGTTTCAGTCGCCATGTTGCATTTTATTATTTTCCGCTTTTTTGGAATTCTGAAAAGAAAAATGTTAAATCGGCGACTATACCGCAAATTCTATTTATTTTGACCTGCAATACAAGCATGGCAATATAGCTAATAATGTATAGTTAGATCGCAATTTGTCGGGAAAAAAATAAAATAAAAAATTTGCCACACATATTGCGGCGTTGTTATATGTTAGTAGCTAAATCGCAAGGTCTGTACTGTAGCGAAATGCAAATAGAATTTGAGTTATAATCGCATAATTAACATTTTTCTTCTTAGAATTCCAATTTCAAACAGCAAAAAATAATAAAATTCAATTTAGTGACTGAAACCGAGCCTTAATATTGCACCATTCTGGCTGGGAACCGAACCCGGGACTCTTAGTACACAAGTCAGGAGCTTCCACCAATGATACAGGTGACAGGACACGGCATGATTGCACCTACGACGCCATACTTCTTTGTTGTTTGTCCAGAACACGTCACACAGGACATAGACACACACACATACGTGACAGACAACTTCTGGCTTAGCGGAGACAAACCATGAGACTTGGTGAGAACTTGGTAGACGAGACCTGAACAAGTGCGAGAAAGCCAGCCAGCAAGTCGCGTGCGCGTCATTTAATCTGGACAGTTTCAAACTATTACTTGATTTTATTTACTTTCGAGGATTTACTCTCGTCCCCCGGTCTATATCGTTTGGCTTAGCGAGGGCAGCGTACAAACCATCTAAACCCAAAGACCCACACAAACATCCAAGCCGGTGCTGGGATTCGAACCCAGGACTACTCGCACCGTAGGTCGACACGCTACTCACTACGCTATGGAGGCTGGCTCACTTGATCTAAAGTTGTAAGGTTTGAAGCGCCTTGCTCGAAATTAGTTGGTCCTACATCCGCAAGATCTTACATGATTTAACCTCAAGTTAAATCTCCTAATTATATATTTTTGTATGTTGTCACTTGGTCTACTGTGATTTAGCCTAAATTCATCTATTTAGAAATTGAGTGACCTGAAGTCAATTCACCTAAAATCATGTTATCTAAAACCATCTGGTATAATATCTACTTTGTCGCCAAAAATAGTTTGGCCTACAAACTCAACCATATTTAAGACCAACTATTTTCAATCTAAATGACATACACGCATCGAATCATCGCCTAATGCGCCTTCATCTCTTCATGCCTTTTTGAGCCTTGAGTTTCAGTTCCGCTAATTCCATTCCACTACTTTTTCATCTGACACCATCACGCTCAGTTTTAACACCTCTCATTACATCCTTCACGTGGAGTCTACTTTGCTAACTTCAGTGTCGAGTAAATATTATAAAACTAGTACTGTCAAATTCCTTGTGCGCCTATGTTACAAGAACAGCTTGGGTATAGCAAAAGCGAAAGTAGCACTTAAGAAAGGAAAATTTCCCTAATAAGTAAGTGTATATAGCCTAGTCTTGTAGCACATGCACAGTGAAGTAACAACGTGCGATTATCAGACATTTCCTGTAGAAATATTAGCCAGTATCAACTTGTATAGGATACAAGGATCCTGTCTATTTCCCGCTGGTCAAATATAAAGTGGGACAGCTACCAATGAGCAAGTTGTGAAGGCTACAGTTTACATAGAACAGTGGAGTCTAACCTACAACTCGCTGGACTTATGAACTGTGCCTGCCACTAACACACGAGACATTAACTCGAGTCACACGAACCTCAAGAAATGTGGGAAATAGTTCTTCAATCATTAGAACTAACAGTTTTTGGTGAAAAGAATTTTACAGCACCTTGTTTCAACGATTTACGTGTACATCTGCAGCTATGCCTCGTGGTTATTAGCAGAGTGTATTTGTACAGAGGCGTCGCTCATTTCGCTGCACCAATCAGAACAAGGTTTCTGAGACATTCACGCCTGTGATTGGCGGGTACAACACCGAGACAGGAGAGCTACCAACATCCAATCACTGACCGTGAAGCAGAGCTGTAGACGTGCACATAAGGCATTGAAACAAGTTAACGTACAATAATGTTTACAAAAATTTACTTGTTTTATCGAAAAGTATCACAGACGAACATTCCAGGTCAAAGTGGAACCTTCGACGTACCTCATGGCCAATCAGATAGAAATTCAGTGTCTGGGAGTTTCGTGCAGCCAATTGTCGACTTAGTACGCTTTCGTTTCCATGTTATTTCATATTCTTTGGCACGGAGTACAGAAACACATAATGTCTTCGTAGCGCCGTCTCTCTGCAGCTGATCGCTTGACTAGTTCTTCTGTAGACAAATGACACGGTTCTCTCTTTGCTGCCGTAGCACAGCGCAAACATGGTTTCAATTATTCTGAATGTTTAGATAGTCTAACGGTATTCATTGTGATCTCAGTTTCCAGTAGTTTTTTCAGATTTGTATTTTCTTGCTGTTTTTTACTTTCCACAAATTTGGAGTCTCTTGCTTATGGCTGTAACAATTTTTGAAAGCTAGTCTAATCTATGAAGTGAATTGGGTAAGGG
The DNA here is from genome assembly GCA_003012365.1 of Medauroidea extradentata. Classification (NCBI taxonomy): domain Eukaryota; kingdom Metazoa; phylum Arthropoda; class Insecta; order Phasmatodea; family Phasmatidae; genus Medauroidea; species Medauroidea extradentata. The sequence continues at coordinate 38,644 of PNEQ01040720.1, read as the reverse complement.
ACAAACACAGGATATCATTTCTGAGAAGGGGAGTGGGGGGTGGTGTAATACGACACCAAGTAACTAAAAATAAAATTAACCTAAATATAAATCAGAACGCCCAAGTAAAACAGTATTTGACATTTAAATGCAATACAGTTTAAGTGAAGTGTAACTGAAGCAAGCTGAAAGGTTATACAGACATATCGCCCTCCACCTCATGTATGTCCGTGAAGTGAGTCGCTTGGCAGACGACGCCTGGGAAGGCTGGGAGGTTGGCACATCAGAGAAGTAATTTATAGCTGAAGTGACTGGCAGAGTGTTTATAAAATGAGTTGTGGAGGGAAGGGGTAGATTGCAGCACCCTTGTGGATTCATCAAGACCACTGGACTGGCAGCGACCCCTCTTTATCTATGCTGTAGGATATCCGAGCAGTGGCACACCGCCATATATTAAAGAACTTTCTAGGGGCGCATGGAAAAAACGGTACATCACAGAGCAAGACATGGCTATCTGCCATCAATCTGTGTGTTTGTATGGCGTGTGACAGGTAGATACTCGCTAACCTTGAATCAGGGCCGTAGATGTGCACATAAGGCATTGGAATACGTCGGTGCAATATTCTTTTCACTAGAAATCAGCAGCTATAGGTATTCACTATACTCAGTTACTTGTAGCCTACCTTGTCTGCTGCTCCAGTGAGTGGCCAGTTGTACATTTGGCAATGTACCACGGCAGTCTGTGAGTGTCTTCGTTTAGGCTATGTTTGATAGTCCGTTACAACTTAAACTGTGGGCCATACATAGAAGTAACATTCTTCTCTGACTAGCTACATATCTACATATACAATCATATATGATCTTTGAACATTTCGTGCAGTAGGTTGGTATTACTAAGCCGTTTCTTTACATACGTCTCTGTGAGCGAATGATGCGGTGTTACAGAAAAAAACATACAATAAAAATGACTCAAATAAAGGAAAGGCAATATTATATGTTGTCAACAAAGACAATACAGACAGACAATTCTGGAAAGGAATATAGTTGCATCCCGAAGGACGACTGGAATACGTGGTAGAATATGCTTGTAGTGGCGTAAGTTCAAAAACAGTTTAGTTTATAAACATATACATGTCTTATATAGTGTATTTAAAACATGTTAGTATCCTCTAAAATTTGTGTAGGAATTGGTTTTCCCAGAACTCAAAGGGTAGCGACTGACGAATGAAGTCACCTAGTCCACTGTTGCTCTGAGCCGGCCAGAGACTGGTGCTGTATGAAGTGTTTGGAGGGGGCCTGGCCCCCTTAGGAGGGGGAAGGGAGGAGTGGAGGGGAAGTATCTTGAATCTTGGGCGGGGTCGGGGTAGTCCTATCAGCATAGTCTGTTGTCTCAGCTCTCCAGCGAACTGGCACAATTATTGCGTCTGCCAGAGTTGCGCCGAATATCTCTGAACTTAAACCCTCCCTATCCCCACTTCCCTTCTCTACCATTGGTCCAAGCAAGCACATCCACGGCTCGAGTCGCATTGGCTTGAGGGATAGCCGGCAGGGATTATCTCCACACAGATACAACCTAGACAACTGTGTATCCTGCGATAAGGACTTACATAGTGGCTAGATGGTCAATGTTGTCGGTAAGGTTGCACAAACTCGCATGTTAAACATTGGCCAGTTTCAGGAGGATTTACATAAAATAATACCTTGCAAAAGAAAAAAAACTATTTCTGATTACAATTTACAGGTTTATTGTTAGATTTCAACACAACACAGTGCTTAATAAATATAATTTTATTATTGTTGCTGATAATATTAACTGTTGACGTCGCTAACTTGGCATGAATTGCATACTTTTTTTTTTTTTTTGTTTCTTCCCCGACGATATATACCCAAGACATGGCACGTGCATTATCATTTGAAGTATCATGTTCGATATGGTAGTTAAAAAATAAAAAAAAAACAAATATGCTAACATCGGAAATGATGATGCAACTGTCCAGAAAACAGCTAAGACAGAGCTACAGTGAGAAGAGAGAGAAATAACTATTAGAGCCATGTTACTAGGGATTTCCTTACAAACTTTGTGAAATGTGTGATCTAACATTTCGATTTACAGTTTTTCTAAATTTATTTTCGAAATATGTCGAATTAAATACATAATTTAGCAGAACCTTTTTCTCCACAACCAACTCAAACCCGATCCACTAGATATAAAATGTTATATGTAGTAGGATATAACAAACATATTTCCTAATTTGCTTATCTGTAAACTATATTTCTTGGACATCTGCATCTGGATATTCAAGCAGACATCGGTTATCTGCAGCTTTGCTTCATGGTTATTTGCCCGGTGTATTGCGAAGGCGTCTCCTATTTGACTGTGCCAATGAGAATAAGTTTACAGTCGCCACACGTCTGTGATTGGCAGGTAGAAGCCCAAGGCGCCGAGAGTTAAAACAATTCTAATCACTGTCCACGAAGTGAAGCAGAGTTGTAAGAAGTGCATGTCAGGACGTGAAAGAAGTTGGTGGAAAATTCTTTCACCGGAAATCAGAGGCTCTTCTCATTGGCTGCTTGCTGACACAGAGGTACTCCGTGATTGGTTATGTAATTTGTTGTCATTAATATTATAAGTTATCATAGCGCTACAGGAATTACTAAGAAAATCGTGAACCGTGTTTGAAAATGTTGCAAATATTTGATTATATGAATACTAGTCCCTCACCTCTTTCCACACATAAATGTGAATTTTTTATGACTTTTCATGAACAACTAAATAACGATAGAACAATGTATTTCCATGTAAAACTGCAGTCGTAAGTAACTCAATTTAAAGTTAATTATAATTATGAGCAGCGTAGGAGCCAGTACCGACTCTCCAGGCAGTTTTCTTATAAAAGTTTCTACAGACGACAATGCACTCAGCAGACGTGATCCACCAGCATTGTAATGGTCTTGAAGTTTCTCAACGTGATGGCAAATTAAATAACACATTTCTCTGGCTAACATTTGTAGACATACTCATAAGGGAACAACGGATATTAAAACACACCTCGCAAGCCAGCATATCTATATTGCATTAATGTATTGCACACAATTACACACACACAGTCGTAGCTATAAAATCACGTGTGATTCATATTTATAGTTAGTATTTGATTAGGTTTACATGAAAGGTGTACATACAGAGCAAAAATATTGTTATGCATAATTTTAGTTTCATATGTGTACATACATATACATTATCATATTTAACATAGTTTTGTTACTTTACTGTTACGATAGGATATTTAACAGCTGTTATCATGGCGTTACACTATAATAAACTCGAGTGATTGCAGCTCAATCCTCACATTACTAAAGGCAGAAACTTATTCTACAAATATTTACACGTAATGAATAAAGACCTGCAAATGTCGTGTTAGTCTCTGACAACAGGCTAGACTGCAAGCTGTTGTTTGTTTGCTCGATGTGTTCCACAGGGCGATAATGTCGTAGGTTGGAGTGGGCCACACTCTGAGACAGTAACTTGAAATTCTTCTACAAAGTGACCACACGTGTGTAAAGGAGTGAAAAACATAATGAAATCACACAAATAATTGTGAGCATTGAAACTACAGATTATGCTCGAGTATGTACAGATCAATAGAATTTAGCCTCTCATCAATCAATAACGCGAAGTTTGTATGTCTCTACTAATTAACTATTTATTCATTAACCTGTGACATATTGACACTCCATTTCTTAGACCAATCTTTTTATATTCAGTGAGTGAGTGAGAGATTTTGGTCAGCGCTTAAGAGGGCGTGGTGCATAATTCAATGCTAAAAGCATTAATCTATAACTGTACGTTTCTTGAAGTCAATTTGCAAAAATTAAACAATAGCAATCCTAGACAATAGTTAACCAACCTTTTAAACAAAATTGTTTCCAGTGTTACGAACTTCTGAGGTACAATCTCTGACGTTGAAGCCTTGTGCATTTAACTGCGGCGCAAGATATTACGCGTAACGAATTAGTAATTCTGGATAAATATTTACTCACAAAGTTGGCAAATACCATTATATAGGATTGTCATTGAGTATTTTATCCATGTTGGCTTCGAAAGAAGCGTAGAAATCAATTGATGTTTTCATCGTTTATATATCTACCGCGCACTCTTAACATCGAGGTCTTCAGCGCTGGTGAGGGGTGACATGAGGTGTGTATGGACCCGTGTCGGAATGAAAGGGCGGGGGAAACGGGAGATCCCCGAGAAAACCCGCCGACCAGCGGCATCGTCCGACACGATTCCCACATGCGAAAATCTGGGGACTGTACCCTACCGGGAATCGAACCCGCATCGCCTTTGTGGGTTTTATGTTCAGTATATTTATTATTTATGTGTATAATTTATTTACGCTTACAAGGCAATGGTGGCTAAATACACTACAACGTGGGTTATCCTACCAATGAAGATGTACTGGACGTAATGTTACAAGAGTATTATACACTTGAACACAGGCTAGGTTTCAACAACTTGCAGAGCAAAGACTTCAAGAACAGCGCAAGGCAAGATGACAGATAAACACGAGTACAACTATACTATTCTTGCCCAACGCAAATCTGCCGATGTAGAACACAAATATTTATGTTTGAAAGGTTTGTGTTTCCAAGGCAGCATACACGCATGTACACACACACACGCTCCATATTACAATAGCAAAGGTATATTCACATATACATTACCCATGTTTGTTCGTTATTGTTGTTTGCAATTCACACCACGTACAATTTTATTAAGTTTTTCTGCATAATTAAAAACTTTCCTGAATAAATGCAAAAAAAACTTATATTATTTTTGATAGATTTATATTTGGTAGGGTTTGGTTGGGTAAGGTTGGGTTGGGTAAGTTTAGATTTTGTGTAACTATGTGCTATTTATAGCAACTTAGTGGGACTTTGTGTAGGTTAGCGGAAGTTAGAGCAAGTTGAAGTGAGTTTTAATGGTTGGGAAGAGTTCTGATATGTCGGGTTAGGTTAGTTTTGGTTATGTTTAGTTTTGTTAGGTTAGGTTGTGTTAGGTTGTGTTGGGTTAGGTTTGGTTTGGCTTGATTGGGTTAAGTTATGAGGAGTTAGGTTAGGTTTAATAATATTTGTTTCGGTTATGTTAATTTGGGTTAGTTTGTGTTAGGTTTTGTTTTGGTTAGGTCAGAAGATTGGTTAGGTCATGTTGGGTTATGTTACGTTGTGTTAGATTAGGTTGGATTAATAAACGTTTATGTTAGGCTCGGTTAGGTTAAGTTATGTTAAGTTGGATTGATTGGGTTAGGTGTGGGTGTGGTTAGGTTAGGTTGGGTTGAGTTTGACTTGTTGGTTTGGTTACATTAGGTTAGGTTGAGGAAGTAATATGGGGATAGGTTACAGTGTGGTTAGGTTATTGTTAAATTTTTTAAGGATTTTTGGAGTGATCTGGGCAAGGTAAGAAAGTACCTGGTATGTTAATGTAAGTTGGCAAGTTACTGTAAGTTTAAACTAGGCTAATGTAATCAAATGTAATTTAGTGCAACTTAGTGCGAAACGTTTTTCCTTGTTGACAGGTCTCTGTAACTACAGTTTGGTTACAGATATAAGCTGGTTTTCCAATAACCGAATGATCATAGAAAATTGTTCTTGTTGAACAGATAACTAAATTCACTCGTTAAACATATAACCTTAATCTAGTCTATTTTCACTACTTTATCAGTCAATATTGAGAAAGAAAACATGTTTTTAACTTAAAAGTTTGGTTAGTAATTGAATTAGTTAAAATTTATTTGGTTATAATGTAGATTGTATAGTGTTTTGCTTGACGTCATGATGCAGTGACTTAAAATGCGAGTTTTATCTTAAATAAATTCCACTTTATAGTAACTGAAATTATTTTTAAATGCGTTTGCATAGGCTTTGAAAACCAATAACTCGAAAGAAGAGTTTGCTAGAATGTAAAAAAATCAATGACAAGCAAAATTCCATCTTTTCATAGCAGTAAATCGCATTTAGAAGTCGTGCGTTATTTTAAAATATACCGCCTGGAATTATTTTAGTCGTACGTCACTGACGTAATGACCATAAATACTTGTTCTTTATTTTTACGGTAATATTTTATGACATTTATTCATAGCCATAACTTTTATATTATGTTAATCAGCGTGCGTGTAATGAAGTATGATTTACTCGAACTCTCCCGTTCAGCAGCGCGAAAATATTTAACAGTCGGCGTAACTTTTTTGTCGACGTGGACGTGACTAAAATACTCCAAATCGTAACAAAGGTAATTTGTCGTTAATTAATGAACAGCTACTGGAATTTCACATCTGCCAATTCGTAATACGTAAACAAGTAACTCAACTGGGTTACAAATACGCTAATAGGATATAGATGTTTCAAGGTAACTTGACACTTTCAGTAGGTGCGTGGGTATAACATTTGTAAGAGAAAAATCTGTGACTTGTTATGAAGTATTTCATTAGAGAACCCGAGCAAAGTGGCGCCAAGTTAACATTCAGAAGTACCCGGGATTAATTACCCCCTCCCCCCCCCATCATAGTCAACTTGGTTCTATTTTCCATGGTTTTCCACAATCGCTCCAAGCAAAGTTTGGGATGGTTTCTTAACAAACGCCATGGCCGATTCTTCTCCGAGTTGCTATGATTGTGTCAAGATATGTGTAACCGTCTGTTATTTCCTCGCTGTACGAAACGTAAATCCCACTTCCCATATCTACACGTTACGTGACAGAAACTAGGACCTAACTGAGCAGAGTTTGAACACTCGATCTCAGAACTGTTAAGCGAGTACTACTCGTCAGTTTACCTCGTTGCTTGTTAAAATATGTCACAAAATAAAGAAATGTCGCGCTGAAAACTGCCTAGTTCATTAATTGTAATAAAATATTTACTGTAGAAGTCATTCGTGAAATTTATTTCAATTATACGATAATAGTATGTAATTTGACATAACAAACGAATTACAACCCTTCTAACTATCAAGAATTTCACGATTATATACGAGACGATTTCACGAGCGCCTGCATCAGTGACGACGAAATTATAGTACCCTCAGCTACGTAATGTCGTATATTCAACACGTGAATGTCGCTAGTTTTGTTTGTGATACTTCGTACAGACCCAGAAAACTGGTACGTTCACCATTACACAAGTACGTCTAACGACGCTGCGTACCACGCACAGAAACCCGTGCAATTACTTTGAACTTTCCGTCAAGTGACATTTATGGGTCATGTACGAGAGTTTGCCGATCGTGTACGTTAATTTTACTCTAAGTAGAGCCGCTAATTTGTCGTGAAGATAATTTAGACCAACTTGTTTCAAAGCCTTACGTGCACATCTGCAGCTATGCTTCATGTTTATTGGCTGTGTACCTATGTGCAGAGGCATCGCTCATTTGACTGAGCCAATCAGAGCGTAGTTGATTAGCGGGTAGAACCTCGAGATGCTGAGAATCATAAAAACCCAATCACTGGCCTCGAAACAGAGCTACAGTAAGTAACTGATATAATAAGAATATCGTACAATACTGTACGTTTTAAGACATAACCACGACCTTTTGAAAAAGTTTCTCAAGTCAACTGTATTAGCTGCAAATTGTTTTATTTTTGTAAGTTGGTTCTGAATATTAGTTAAATTCAATAACAGCATTGTTTTAGTTTCGTATGTCATTTACAAATGCTACAGATTGCAATTTGAAATTTTACTGGGGGGAAATATTATCGAGGTAATAATGCACAAGTCAACCAGTATTTGGCTAAAATATAATATAGTGAAATTATGCTGCCAAGCATATATATTATGTTTACTATAAGTTCCAACCAGACACGTTGATTTAATTAGTAGCAAGGATCATCGTGTGTGTGGCTATCAGGTTCGTGTGAAGAAATAAGTTCCTCCTCTCTCCTCCGTGTAAACATAGACTCATGTGTCGCGGGATGTAAGCAATCAGGTCGGTGAGATATCTTTCACTTTCGCAGACAAACTTCCTCATTCGAAGTTTTAACTCACATCAGCAAACGAAGGAACGATAATGAACTTTCACCCGTAAACATACGAACTCAAAAGGGAAAGTTTCACTTTAGTAAACGATGGCTCAGTTTCAAACATGAAACTGTGTATCGCGGCGAACATTGAAACATGGATCGCTGTGATCCGGGTTCAATTGATGATGGATTCACTTCTGATCTTTGCACGGGGAAAATGTGGCGGACGTTGCCATGGGCTGGTGGGTTTTCTCGAGGTACATCCGTTCTCCTTACACTGGCATTTTGCTTCTGTTTCATACTCACGTCATGCCATCGTTATCAGATCTTAAGACCTTATGCTAGTGCTAACATAATATCTCCACTTGACTCCAATAAGAATGAATTCATATGGTCAGCTCCTCACAGAATTAAACAATACTGTTGACTCCAACAAGAATGAACAAAATGTAGTGATGATGGTTTATATCGTGAAAACCTGACTGTTTTCTAGGCTTTAATTTACGTTCGGCTTACCAAAAGAATACTGGCTTCAGCTTGTACGTGGAACTGTTGCCCTATTTGACTGAGCCAATAAGAATCCCGGTGTTGTATTGTGTGATGCCTGTAATTGGTCTGCAGATAGCTACGTTGTGTCCGATGTTTATCACCCAATCACGCATATACAAGAAACTACAGTGTTTTCAAGGGTATGTTAACACAAAACATTGTTGCGATGTACCACCCTCTGTGCCAATATGGTTGACTCCACAAAGAATGAATCAGTATTGTTGAGTCGACATAGAATGAATCAGTATTGTTGAGTCGACATAGAATGAATCAGTATTGTTGAATCGACATAGAATGAAAAAATATCACTGACTCCACAAAGAGTGAAACAATATGATTGACTTCACAATTAATGAAACAATATGATTGACTCCTAAACAATCAGACTGATAATAGCTAATGTTCTTCAGCACACCGTATAGCCCATGTTTTTCACTGTTCTATATTGAGAAGTTAGGGAGATGTAATTGGTACATGATTGCTCTGTGCGTTTACCAAATCTCTGTATTCTATTAAAAATTGCATTACATTAAAAATATCACTGGGCTTGGGACGACAGTATCTATAAGGTGTGCATTTTACATTATAATCCGTGGATTTTCACAGTTTCAATAAGTTGACGATTTTCCACTGGCGAATCTGTTGTTCTGTTAATGTTGACTGATAAAATATGAAACGCCATCAGATTGTGCATTAGGGTAATGTATTGTATCAGTAAGTATATTTCACTATTTAATCAGTACAAATTTTGCTATAATATCTGTAATTTGAAAACTACTGTTCAAATATGTAGAAACATATATGTCATTTTTCAATAAGTGGAAGTCTCTGATTAAATCAATGAATTAATTTTGCTGACGCAACATGAATATTTCGACGTGATCTTGATGGAGCAGCCTCAACACATTTAATCAGTGGGATGTCACTGAAAAGTTGTGAATATTCACTGTTTCAAGTTTAGAGTGTAATGGCTATGTTACCACGGAAGGGAAGGAAGCTGTGTATGGAAGGAATAACTAAGTAGATTTAGCAGTTAGCGGATGTTTAGTTAGATTAGATCAGTTTCTGTAAGACGGTCGCCTTTGTGTAATTCAGCTCATGACTTCATCTAGTTACTGGCTGGCCTTTATACAATCCTTGTACCATCCTCTTCGTCATGTTGTTCTCAACACCGACTGGCCTTCCGTGCAGTTTTGCACTGAAAGAAATGTTTACACAATAATGGTTTTAACACAGTGATATAAGTTAAATATTAACTTGAGCTAACAAATCGTTAGCCTTCCAGAATAAAATATAAAAAAACCTGATTTTGTTGGCCCAATAAAGTAGGCCTACGTAATTTATATAGCAAAATACTCACGCCAGAAAAAATATTTTGCTGACGCAAACTTAATTTTTTTGGAGGAACGCTAATGTTCACTTTATTGCTGTAACTAACTTCATTAATTGTGTATACCGTAGTATCGTATCACACATCAAGAATTATCGTGCTAGTCATGCGACTGTTGACATTGTATCTTTATTTGTAAGAATATTTATTGATGTTTTATTCGGGTATTAACAATCGAGATAGAAGAAGTTGTTAATAAGTTAATTTAAATCGACGTAAATGATACAACTCTTACGAGCCATATTGCTATAATGTGACAGACACTAAATGTTTGTCGTACAAGACGCTTATGCCCGATCCACGACACGACATGTCCCGAGATATATTCTCCATGTTTATAAAGGTTTTTTTATTGACTCGTCTCAAAATCTATGCACTGCGAAAAAAAAAAGGTTTAGTAATACTGACCAACAATTACACTTATCCAACAAAATAAAAATAGCAATGTAAGTTTTTCCATAAAAAATATTATTTTGGTTGGCCAAGCAATTTCTGTTTAACTCAAATAAACCTTTATCCCATCGCGTGCTGACCTTCAAACCGACATTGGTAATTCGGTGTCGTCATAATAAATAAGAGGACTTATCATGGACACGTGTCACTGCAGCACTATGTCCTGCCAGAAAACCAAGGCAATAGAACACTCGACCTAGTTTTACAGGTCGTATTAAGATATTTGAAGTCGACGAGAGCGACAAGAGAACTTGAAGCCGTGTTGGAATAAACGTGACTGGTAAACCAACCTCTCATAACAAACAACTGCTTACAAGTGTGTGATTCGGCCATTTCATTTGGTTGTCGTACCACGTGAGTCGTGTTAAATAAGATCGGGGCAAATGGACATGACGACGATTTAAAAAAGTTAGCGGTATTATGTTCTTCCTGACAATTTAATATTCTTTTCCCTCGTAGTGTTGTTCTCTAATAACATTAAATATAGTTCAAAGTTATTTGACACCATTTTCAATATTGTTACGGGAATACCTATTCATAAACTCAAATTTCAAGGGCATAACTCGGAGATAATTCGGATGACAGACAAACAACATATATATGTATGCAAGTATGAATGAATGAAGGTGTACTATATGTGTATGCACACGTATGTGCACGTATTGTTATTAGAGACATTTCTTGAATTCCCTTGAGAAGACGTTAGATTTTAAACACGTGTACACATTAATTACTCTCATGGTTGGGTTACTGTTATTGAAACTCGTACTTAAAGACAGTGTACATATACCTGACCTGCATGAAGACACTCACTGCGCTGCCTCGTCACTTGTACAACACTGGCCACTCACTGTAGCAACATACAATGTACAAGTAGTTGAGGACATACACAGGACTGTGGAGTCTAGCCGGCTGATAGTTGAACCAACGACATTTCCAAGTCTCTAATCATTATAACAAACAAAGAGTGTTAATTATAAAGTTATGTTTAGCTGGATTGACGATTGGTTTCAAAACACAAAACATTTGGTTAGTTAAGCCCTATCTCAAATGCGTCGTTTAAAACTACGCTTTCTGAAGAAGGTTAAATTTAATATTTGAACTAATTTTTATTAATTATCAGACTGTTAGTAACATGATTTGTCTATGCTAAAATTGACGAGCAGTAAAATCCAATTGACTTACTCAAATTAAATAATGCACAGTTAACTAATATTCAATAAGCTAGGCAACAAAGCATTTAGAACCCCACACGCAATATTTTGAATTAAAAAAAAAAAAAAAAAAAACCTGCAAAAGTGCAAGCAAAAAGTTGAATGCAGCATTTTTTAAAATAAAAAAAAAATAGTTAACTGGAAGTTTCTTTAATACTTTTTTTGCATAGCCAACAGCTTGTTATTTCACAGCAAAATATTTCGTTTTAGTAAGTAAAGTGGTTTTTACTATTTTCCTGGCAGCGTCCCCAGTAGCAATATACGTTTGGTCAACGGTCGGGAATTGGTTGGAAAGGTTGGCAATATGTTGTGTTAAAAACCATACATTAAACCAACGGTTGGCTTTTGGTTGGAAATGATGGAAATAGGTTGTGTAGGAATACTTCTATAATAAGTTTCCAACAGAAAACCAACTTAATGCATTTTACTATAATAGTGATAAAATGTGTCATAACAGACACAAAATAACATATTTATTCTAAAAAATGCCAGACATTTTTGATAATGGAAATTCTTAATTAGTTGACAGAATGATGGGAAAGTGTTGGAAATACAACCGTTGGTTGTTACAGTATATAAATATGTTGGCCCAACGTTATTTTACAATCAATATCCAACCAAACAAATTTTAAGAACAGAATGCCAAAACAGTTAATAACATTAATATAATACAATATTTAATAATAGAAAATTGTTAAAATACAGTTAATGATAATTTTTTAGACATTTGAGGAGTGTTGGAAAAATGTGAGAAAAAAACAGTTGGCCATTAACAGATTTAAGTACGTTGGGGCAACGTTATTTTTCCACTGAATCCCAACTATGTAAAATTAAAAAAAAAAATAGGATTTGCACATTTCATAGAACCGATACATTCACCTCCTAATTAAAAGAAGATGGTTAAAATGTGTTTTATAGTAAGTTTTAATTCTTTGGTAGAATAATAAGTAATGTTGGTATGGTAGCTGTTGGTTATTTGCATATTCGCTCGCATTGGTTCAACATTATTTTACAACCAATGTCCTGCTTAAATAATTTTACGAAAATAACACCATAATATTTAATAACATTAATTCAATACCATATATATATTTTTTTTAAAGAATACAGTTAATGGTAATATTTTATTCGTTAGTGGAGTGTTGGTCAAATGTGAGAAGGAGAACGTTTGGTTATTAACGGATGTAAGCTGGGCCAACGCTGTTTTTCAACTGAATTAAAACTAAAATAATTTTAAAAAATTGGATTTGTACATTTCAAAGAACCCATATCTTCACTTTTTAATTTTAAAAAAATTTTAAAATTTGGTTTATAGTAATTTCTTATTTGTTGGTAGAATGAAGGGCAAATGTTGGTATAACTACTGTTAATTGTTAGCAACTTATTGACAGATTGAAGGAAAAATGTTGAGAGGACAACCGTTAGTGTTATTACCAACATACAGTAGTATATAGTAGCAACATACGTTGGGCCAATGGTTGGAAATCATTTGGAACTGTTGGTTTGTGTTGGAACACTTACATAAATACAACGTTGAACCAATATTGTAATCTAACCTAAATTTAAGAAAACAACATTTTTGTGGAATTGACCAGCACAGCAAATAAATTGACGAAGAATTTTTTTAGAATTTTTGAATGGTTGATTGAACGTTGGCAATAAGTTCGCAAACATATGCCTTTTGGTGCAGATTTTTATCATGAGCTAAATGTTATAAAACCAACATTTTTTCTTTAACACACAAAATAACATTGGAAAGGGAAAATATATAGAAATCTTACACACAATCTCACAGGCTATGAAGTATTCTAAAGATTTTAGCCTTAGAAAAGAAAGTTTCTGAACAATTAAAATGGTTGGCTGACAAGTTGATAATTTGGCGAATATACACCTGGCATTTAGTATGAAAGTTAATTTTCGGCCAACTTTAAATCACAAATGTAATGCCATCAGAAAAAATTAACTAAAAATTTTAAAGGTGATTCAATCCCATATGCTATGAATATTTTTCTAGACGCGAACGCTGGAAGAAATTTTTTTGAACGTTCGAAATATTTTGGTAGAAATAAATTTTATTTTGACCCAATATTTTAAAACTAATAGAACCTCTATAACATAAATATATATTTAAAACTGAAATGAAAATTATTCGTACCCAATTGCTTATAGAGTACAAACATTTTGTAATCACCTTTATTAAAACAATAATATTTTGAACCCTAATTATTTTTTTTAAATGTTTGCAACAAGTTGGTGGTTATATATCGTAGGGTTTAGTGCGATATTTTGTGTTGGTCCAATGTTGTGAAACAATAATTTTGTTAACATTTAACTTTTTTCTGTAAAATATTTATTTTTCGATTTTTGCTTGCTGGTTTTGTGCACAAACACGGTTGGTTATTGGTGGGTTACATGGTGTAGAAACAAACAGTTGGCATAATATTGGATGTTTATGGAATACTCACAGATCTTGCCATAAATGTGATTAACAGAAGAATATTTTATATATAATGTGGAAAGTCAGATTTTTGCATTTAATATTTTCTGAGACTTAAACCAAAATAAGCCCATAATATATGCTACCCTGGTAGACTTATGTGTTAGTTTGCTCGTAATTCGGAGAGAAATTTTTCTCCTACACGCGAGTTACTAGGATGTGTATGACATAGCACTGGCAGCATACAAAATAACTTAATGGGAAATAAATGTATGTGGCAGAGTGTCTGAAAACAACCAGCATTTCACTGAATATAGGTGTTCAAGTGAGCGTTCGTGCCGATTGCTTAGCTAAGATAGCAAAGAAAACAACTTTTTAGTTGTTCAAGTTGGCATCGTAGAGTAATCGGTTAGGTAATGGGTCGAATCATACAATCATCTGAACATCATAAGGGTCTTGGATTCGGAACCAGTGCACTTCTGGTGGAATTTTTTTACACACTTTAGGTAGTTTGCACTGTACATGAGAGCTCTAATTACATTATATATTTGCCTTAAATTTGCTTTTTAGAGTACATTTTTTCAGAATGTTGATCATCCAACGTTTCGCCAATGTTGGCCCAACGTATTTTAATTGTTGGCACTATGCATGTAATTAATGTAATGCCAGATTTTCATTCTCATCACATATATTGTCGGTAATCTGTAGAAAATAAGTTAGTATCAAACCAAAATCCAACTTCGGGCCAACGTAGGCCCATGCGACATTGTGATTATAAAGTCAATGTTGGGCCATTGCTGGACAAATGTTGTTTTCGGGTTGGCATCCAACCAAAACACCAATGTTGGGCCAACGTAGTCCCGAGTGTCATGTTGATATCAGACCAACGTAATTTTCCCAACGTTGACCCAACCTTGAGGCAAACGCTGGACCATCGTTGGTCCAACCAAAAATTTCTTATGTGGGTAACATGCAAATATTGTCTTTGACGCACCATTACGAGAAAACTACGAGAGCAAAAATTGTTTCGTAAGAGTAAACTATACTCACAAGTATTGTCTACAAAACTAACATGATTTCATACAAATATAAAATTGTGATTTTATCGTACTTGTACACCCTTAAGGAGGGGGGGTGTAGGATAACTTCCTACATTTTTCAGTTTTCAAGCCATAACATTTATTCAAGTTGTATTATCAAAAATTTTCTTTGACAAAGCATGGGATATATTTTTGGTAAACTGCTTGACGTAAATAATAATGAAATTTTCTATTAATTTTTCTTGCAGAGTCATTGTAAGGGAATTATTGGTTCACTTTCAACAATGATTACAAGTCCAATATAGGATGAACATATAACACTATCATGAGTTCCAAAATACATCACAAATATCTTCTGTGCCTCAAAATTGCCACATTTTCTAAAATATTTTTAAACAGAAGTTATCGCTGAAGTATATAAAATTTAGCATCTAGCTCTCCTCCTCAAGCTCTCTAGAGGAAGACAGTCGCCAGTTGAGATCCTTACACATTGAGGCGACGAGTCAAGTGGTTAGCTAGGAAGATTGAGCCTTACAGCCCGCGGTTCATCGCGCTACTTGTAGTCTAAATCACGCTAATTAGATATGTAGCAGTATGTTATCGTTGCACGTGTCAAAAGTTAAAGAACTGAATTACAGGCGTCAAGATGAATTTTTCTCCTTGCATTACACTGAGAGCCAACGCTCTAAAATGCCATTTTTAATATTTTAAAACGTTTGTTGCAATAGGAGTTTACAATAAGAATTTATTGGTTTGTAGGCATACGCCGTTACTAGTGTTTTGTTGATCAAACTTGTGTTTAATGACAAAGCACAAAAACATAATAAACATAAACATCAATCCCAGATGAATTCGGTCAAATTTTATATTTAACAGCAAGAATTGTAAAGATATAATTCAATCAGATATCGAAAACACCCTGACCCAAAATACTTTTCTCATATAAGGAATCTGGTTTTCTTTTGGTCCTTTTTATAATTTGTCATTCAACACAAGTTTAGTCAACAAAACATGAGCAATGGCAAATTTCCCCAAATAAATACATTCTTATGACATTTTTAGCCATTTTCACTATTTTTTTTTTAATAACGACAAGCTAGGATTAACTTAAACAGTGGCGTCTACAGATATAGATTTTATCTTTCCTTGGAAAGAATCTATGTTTCCGAAACAGTTATTTGTGGACATATGCGTATACAATGAGTGTACAGAAAACATCTCGTTACAGACTCCTGTGCAGGGTTCAGGCGGGTAGGTGTAAGGTGCAGCAAGAAGTCGTGGACAACCCTGGCGAGGGGTGACGGAACACAAGTACCGTCAAGTTGCTGCTAATTAAATCATGACCCGAAGTCATGTCGGGGTGGCGACCCCTCCATCCTCCCTCCCTCGCGCCCAGCAAGTCGGCGCTGCTAATTGGCTGAGCAGTGAGGTCTTCTACTAGCTGCAACCTTACAGACGTCCTAGCGGAGCGACAAGCACAGACACGACGTCATTACAGAAGACAGCTCGTCTTCTTTCTCCTTCCTAGTCTGTCCTATGTTGACCTGGAGAGCGCATATGCAGCACTGTCATCTATGGCAAATATTTGATACAATGTAACATATATTGCGTGTCTTGGTACATAAGATTCTCGTTATCACATGGCGTTGGGCTAGAATGCACTGCTGTGTATGTACATGTGCACAAAGTTAGTACGTTGTCCTCGAGCCTCTATGTTATATCAGTTACATGTGTAAATAACTTGTAGCAGATCGGTCACTCTACCTTGTATCTTCCAATTATTGTTCATACGTAGGAACTCCTGATTTTCGCGAAAAGAATTTAGCTGCACTTTGTTTCAGTGACTTACGTGCACATCTGCAGCTCTACTTCATAATATGTGATTGGACGTCTTAGCTGTGACGTGTCTTGGGGTTTTACTGGCAAATCACAGACTTGTGAAGTTATAGTAACGTTATTGTGATTGACAAAGTCAAATGACAGACATCACTTCACAAAGTCACGCCGCCAATAACCATGAAGTATAGCTGCAGATGTACTCGTAAGTCACTGAAACTAAGTGCGGCTAAATTATTTTCGCGAAAATTGGGAGTCGCTATTCATAAGCGATGTACGTGGTAGCCACGACAAAGCGTACAGAAGTTTGCAGTCTAGGCTATTGTCTGAAAATTACGCGAATTTTAGTTCCTGTGCCTCAGTATGCCTGAAATGATTCCCGATTATCCCATAAAATATTATTATTATTACGTTATTAAACTCTTCCTTCTGTACTTTGAACCAATAGGAAACATGTAAAATAATCCCAAACTATACTACATTTGCAGATGTGCAACTGACCACTAAGTGGGGAAGTACTAGAAGACAGAGCGTACACAGGTGTGTGAAGGCTAGCAGGCAGATGGTTGAATCCACCATATTTCCGGTTCTCTAGCTGTAGACAGCAGTATTGTTTTAACTGCGAGTGTAACCACCAAGCTGGACCTAACGTACCTGTATACCTTAGAGAGCTTGTCTTCAATTACTTCTATCACTCCTATAGCGAGGCAGTCAGTACTATGTCACTGCAGTACTGAAGATTTGTCATAGGTTCTCCCTCCTGTTATAAGTGCCGTGTCAACTGATGTACAGTACATTCACACAAGTATACAGATACCTACAACTGTTTCTAGCAAAGCCTAGGAGTAAAATATATTGCGAATTAATTTGGTACTCATTTATACAAAATAAAAAAACACTTAATTAGTAAATTATAAGTTATTATTACTTTAGATCATAAAGTGTGTGAAATACGGCCACTCACACATTCACTTCCTTTTTATCTTTTTCGTTTGTCCCCAATACTTCTTCATTTATTCATTGTGTTTTTACAACCCTTCCTCTGTCAATTTTCCCCTGTTGCTTCTCGTCTTGAGACTTGTTCAATTTTCTTACTTCTGATTCTGTTTTGTGACCGCAGTGGCCGAATTGTCGGACCATTCGCCTCCCACCAAGGCAATCCGGATTTGATTCCCGGCGGAGTCAGTCCCCGGATTTTCTAGTGTGGGAATCGTGCCGGACGATGCCGCTGATCGGCGGGTTTTCTCGGGGATCTTCCGTATTCCTCGCTCTTTCATTCCGGTGCTGCTCCATACTCACCTCATGTCAGCCCTCACCAGCGCTAAAGACCTCGATGTTAAGCGCTGACCAAAGTCTCTCACTCTCTTTGATTCTATTTCTGAATTGTTGACTGTCCTTAGTTTATTCTTCTGAGATTATCAGTAGTTCAATGTATGTGTTTCTTCCATCCAAGTGGTCTTTTATTTACTTCCATCATACATAGATGTCCGCAGAACTGTAGTCATCTTTTCCTAAAGTGGTCTGTTTTTTTATAGAGTTCCTTTGTTCGTCTGATCCAAGTTTCTTCTCGAAGATTATTTTAAGCAGTATGGATATATATACACATACACACAATATACTATACATACGCATATACGCAAGTTGAAGTATAATAATACACATCTAATTCCGTACATGGGTGAAATAATTTTCACACAGCAGGACTTTATAATATATAGCATAAAACACTCTGTTTTTGGAACAGACTATACATATTGATACAAGCTAGCACGTAGTACAGTCGACGCTATATCAGTGTAGCGTACTTGGTCGATACTTCCCACGGGACGTAGAATACATCTGGGACTGCGAAGTAATTGCAATATATTTGCCTGGGTTTTTCCAGCCGCGTTGCTGTGTGGGTTTAATTTCGCAACTCGCTGCGATTATGTTTGTTATTGCTGCGTACGCTGCTTATTTATTTTTAATTCTGTCGTTAATCCGCAATAAATATTCGTGACCCGTGCTCTGCTTAGCTTGAACTCATATGACTGGTATTTTACATTAGTATATTCCTCTGATATAAACACACATTTTAAGTGCGGTTAAGTTTACATTTTGTCGTTCATAACAATGTCTCGTTTAGCAACTACGCTATGTAAGTTTACGTGAAGTTTAACACTTTTTACACAATTTTACCCAATAGTATCGCAAATAAATAAGTCGTTACAGTGAAATGAGCCTGTATTCTTTGACGGCAATTTAAAATTTTAAAAATGGTTGTAATTATTACAAACCTACTAAAATTAAGGGCGAAAATTTCCGAGCAACTAAGCGAGAGAATCCTGTTGGAGTATTTCTGACACAGTGACAATTCAAACATGCAGTAACCACAATAACTTAATACCCCATTTTTGTGGAAATGATTTCAACGACGTACTTAGAATCTTGTAGGCATTATTAACTCGTATATAGTGACATGTTTTAAATAGGAACATATCGATACTATGTAACTGTTGTACTGTAATATATGTTCCCTTGAGTTAATGTACATGCAACCTCCTGTAGTGATTGACGTCAGAAGTTTTTTATAACTTTTCAAATTTGAATTAATTAGTCTACGACATAACGTCATTATGTGCGTGTTTAAAAGAGCAACGAGACACTATCCTCATGGACGCCTCTATTGGTTAATATACTTCACAACTTCCTACATGTCAACTAAAAGCGTAATTTTACGTAAAAATTTTAGCATACCACTCTTACGTCACAACTGCAATAAAACCATTGCTTTCAGGAGGTAAAAAATGTTTATCTTCCACTACGAACTCTTATACACACGTGCGGTATGATCCAAACATTTTCTTACAGTGTAGTTTTCATGAACAGCCATAATCGTCACACACTCGTTCTGATCCACTCAGTCAGCGGTCATGAAACCCCCCTACCCGGGCTTCTCCTCTCCCCTACCCCTCTCCCATCATCGAGGTGATCGTTGAAACCGATCAGAGGTCGTGCCGGAAGCTGCAATCCAGACTGCCACTCCTCTCCGGACCTGAGGTGAATATATAACCCCTGGCGCCGAGTGGATACCGCCCGCGGTTTGACCCTGTGAGGCGGGTTGCCTGACGATCCATGCCGCAGGGGCGAGTCGTTAATAATTTAAGTCTCTCTTCACTGTGTCTCGCATGTGAGTCTTCCACAGTCCCACCTTCCATCATTTCCAAGACTCAGTCGTTTCCACTTGCAAGATTCTTAAATGTCTTCTTCACTCACACAACTTTATTTGATTATCGCTGCTACATTTCGGTGTATCGAAAGTATTGTTTAGATAAGTTGTTAAATTGTCTCTATTTCCTGGGCCTGCATCGCAGTTACAATAAGAACATGTGAGCAAAACTCGCACAGGCACGTATGATGTAAAAATGTCTTACTACTAACTACTAACAATTATTTGATATTATCCGTACAAAAATGTCGGTTTTCACCATATACAACCTTTGGTAATTAATTTTTCCTGTTGCATATGTATTAGTTTATAAGTAGTGTTCCTAATAAATATGACGTATTAAATATTTTTTATTTCGTATTGGTATGTGTGTTCCGATGTCAAGTACGATGGAAGACGTGTGTAGGCTTATAACAAATGAAACACGGTAATCACACGTACTACTGGGTACAAGTACATGCTTGAGAATCTGATTGCAAGTAAGAACACACACCATGAACAAGGAATCATTAGCGATCGATACTGAAATAAAATTCATGAACAGTTTCACGCGTTAATATTTAAGAAACCGCCACAATGGTTTGTGTAACGTGCAAATGTGAATGCAGGAATATGCATTTAGTCCCTTAAAAATGACGCTGTGAACATCGCAGTGAGCAATACTGAATAGTAAAGTATTGGCGTACAGTTTTCTAGACGGTTCTCGACAAACCATGACTTTCACCCATTCACTCACCTAACACATGATAGTCGACGTGTTGCGTGAGTATGTGACTTATGTCGAGAACTATACTTGACGAGCAGTCTGGGACCGTAGCTTCCACCCAGTCTTTCTCAGCGTGGGTTTATATCTTGCCACGAAGCGAATCCGTAAATTGCCTTTGCTCTCTCTCTCGATATATATATATATATATATATATATATATATATATATATATATATATATATATACATACATACATACACACTCACACACTACAGTATAACACTGTCTTTTTTGAAAATATCATATCAAAATTAATAAATTCAAATTTAAATAATATCAAATGCGTACATTTTTCAATAAAATAAAATAATAATAGAACACTCTCTCGTCGCAATATTTGAACGTCAAGTTTAATTGTACATGTCATGTGAAGAAGGTAAACACGCTTCATAATGTAGTAAGTAATATCTGAGGAACACACGGCGCGGACTGCGGAACTATCAGTTCATAGTGGAACACAGAGAGTACATACGACGAACCGCGTTGAACCCGCGTAGAAAATGTATGTTCTTAACTCGTAGGGACGTAACTTCAGTTAAAATGCTCGTAATAAAAGCCGCTCTGGGCTAATTGCGAGCCTTATAACGTAAGCCGTGGCTCGTTTGTTTTCGTTTGCGATATCGCCCGCGGTGGTTGGATGACTGGGTTGGGGGGGGGGGAAGCGGAAGGTGAACTGCATGATGGGGAAAGAGGGGGATGGTGGAAGGGTA
>PNEQ01040720.1:0-16951 GCA_003012365.1 Medauroidea extradentata | reverse complement strand
AAGGAGGGAGGGCAGATAGTGTCACTGGCTATCGCTCGGGTCACGATGGATAATTTTGTTACCTCCCCTCCCCCGGCCCCTTATACAAACCCTACTTGCAGCACACAATTTTTCGTGATAAACCATTGGAACGACATGCGGCGCAGCGGAAAGCAACCTGCAATGAATGACGCCTGTATATATATGTGATCTTTTTACACAGTGCAGGATTCATAAATGTGGGGGAAAAGAAATTTCTGTGCATTGTGATGTCGAAGAAGAGACAGTCAATACGAAAAATGTTTAATCAATTTGAGTGTATTTACGTTTTATTTCAATCAAGATAAGAAAATTTTCAGTTGCCTATTTAAATGGCTGCACCAACATCTGTCAGTTCAGTCATCAATGTGTTCCTACTTATCACTTAGCATATTCTGATTGGTTCACACTACAATAGATATAGTTACGTTTCCGTGAAACGTTCATTACTTGCAAGCCTTCAACCAGCAGGCTGTCGAGTTGACTGTGCCTAACCAAATAGTCCGAACATACATAACGGAATTTATAAACAGTCATGTTTTACTATGTATATAATAATTAAATAGTATTGTTTATTTGAATGTGGTACAGAGCTACGACAGATAACATATTCATACAATTCACCGCACGATGAAGGCACATCGACTTAGGAAGGAACAGTATAAAAAAAACAGGTCACCTTTGTGTGTACCTATCTCAGGTTGTACGTTAATCCATGAAGTTTGTTATCTCGCTAGTGATTGGGCGAAAATGTGTGTTTCTGCAGTCCACTAATGTGTGAACATCCTGGAGTAGACGGTTTAATAAGCTACAGGCACATAGTGTACGAATTTGTCTTTGAATATACTGGTATAAAATGAAGGTGTTATCACTGAAAGTATCGCTGAGATGTGTTACTATCAGTCAGACTGTGTTGTGGAAACCTGCGTCTAGAGGCTATGATGAGTGTGATAGATCCACTTGGGTGACACTTACTTCTTCCGCTCTGGCCAACCTTGGAAGTAAAATTTCGTCTAGTCAAGCTTTCATTTTATCAATAAAAACATCATGGTTTGCCTCCTGACAAATTGTTTGCACTGTGATTATGCTTATAACTGAGCGAACACACCTTACCTGCAGATTATTCTAAATTATGCATATTGCGTATACTGGAGTCGTAAGTCATCAACGTACTGTACATCTTCTATATTTGCCAGAACTAATCTTCTTGTCACGTCCGGGAGGGTAGTAACTCTGGTATATTAAGTGTGTTTCACACGATACACTTCCTGTTTTGCTTATATTGTACAGCACTATTCACATACTACACTTTTGTTACATTATAATACCTCGTTTAAAGTCTGTGAAGTTATCCAAGACGGCAACTGTACTGAACTAAACTGGACTTGTGGAACAAACATCGAACACGATGCGTTACTGCGTCTATCAACTTCGTCTACGGATACCCTTAATCTAGGCTAGCATGGCAACGTCTTGTATTGCCAGTTTTTATTAATTTAGTTAACATATTTTATTGCACCTAATAACAAAAATATGTGAGGGTTTGCATGATTTAGTGTCGTTGATAAATTGATGATTCAACAATAATACCGTGACACTTTCTTAATAATATCAATGTTATGTAAGTATGAACAACACGAATGTTTCAGTTGCCAACAAACTTTAGAAACCATAATATTCATTATAACAAATTTTCTTCATTAATTTCACTTTTAAGCTCTTATATTTGAAAGTGTTACAATAGGTTTCCTTTCATTGCACACATTGCATGTATACGAACAACCGAAGCTTAAGTATAAAAAAATTAAGAAGGTAATCATCAGCCAAGATTTTGTATGGAATAAAATTACATTAGTGACAAAAGGGTAAAAAATTGAATGTTTCCATAAATATATGCTTGACATTGCAGTTGTAGTACAGAAATGTCTATTTTTTTCGTTAGATTTAACGCATAGTGCACATATGGCAGTCACATACACTCACTCTCAACCTATTGTTGTCAACCATGTGTTTAGCTAGCAAGGCCAGCCACTGTTGAGGGCTGGCCACACCCGCCTGTGCGAGGCGGAGAACTGCCTGTGTTTCATGTCGCAGCTAGTGGCAGTGCAATCTACTTGCATCCTCGTGTCGTATTCCCTCCACTCTTCCTCACCCTCGACCTTGACCAAGCCTAGCGTCACTGCCTGATTGTTGAGATTATAGCCATGAGTATATGTCCATCTCACCCTCCCCTCTCCCCCGCCACACCACCTGTGTCCAGGTACCTCGTCTCTAGCTCAGGAATGTTGGCAGTGATGACTGTTGCCCGGTTGCACAAAGGAAGTTCAGGCATTGATGTTAGATCATTGGCAAGATGATCTATGATCAGTGTCCTAAGTGTTGCACAAAACAAGATCAGCACTTGATCCAAGTCATTTTGAACGTGATCCTGAACTGTCGATATTTCTTGGTTCAATAAATGATCCAAGATCATAGCCATTACCAAATTTATGGTAGCCATATTTGTTGTAATTTCGAAATGTATGTGCATTGATTTAAAGATAATTGACGTACGTCAGCGAAAGTACTGAGTATAAAAGAGCTTTGCATCGCAAATTAGAAGTTAACGTAAGAAATAATGTCCTCTAAACATTGTGTTACGCTCTTATGTGAATTGTTGGTAGTTAGGTTAGGGCGTTCGCGAATATGAGTTAACGGAAAATTTGTGTTGAGGTTTCGTTTGTCAAAACGTACAGTTACTGTTTCGCTGTTCTCCTCACGCCGTTTACAGCATTAAAAGTGGAAGATAAGTCTTCCCACGCCCATTCCTTTTGTTTGATGTGTACACCATCGGCTTTTTTGTTTTCGTGAATGTGAAGTCTTTCTTCCAGTAAGTTACTTCTCTTTAAATTTTCCATGCTTTCAACACAAAGCGTTCAAATCCAATCAACAAACACACCATTCACATTTACAATCTCAACATCAATAATGCTAGCCAACCTAACCACTCATGATTTCCGAATCTGTTTGAAATTATTATTAAGAACTAATGATGTCACAATTGTTATTACCAATAGGCGTTAAACACCATTCTGCTGTACAGTGTTGTCAGATGTAACGTTTCGTCGAACCCCAGTTCTCATGATCCCAGATCAAAAACTTGCAGAATACGTTTGTGCAACGTTTGTCACGATAAATCCCAGATCAACTGTGATCTCACGTCATGGGATCTTGATCACAGTATTTTTTGTGCAACCGGGCCTAAGAGAGTTCATGTGAGCAGTTGTCGGAGGATACAAGACCAATATCAAACCTTGCATGAAGACACTCACAGACTAGCTTATCAGATGTACAACTGGCCACTCAGTGTAGCAGCAGACAATATACAAGTAGCTGTGAGGGTCTAGTATACACAGGACTGTGCAGTCCAACCTACATGTTCAACACACGAATATACTCGAGATTGTAAGCATCTATAAATTAGCTCACATGCTGATATGTTCATGCGTGAACCATTAGCTCACATGCTGATATGTTCATGCGTGAACCAGCGAAATACCCCCGTAGTTTATGATAACACGGGATTCCGACTTAGTTTCCATGCAGGGCTGTTGTCGACTCGAACGTCACATCTGTTGCGCAGTCATCTATGACAAGTACGTTTACTCTGCCTGTTGAACTGGAATGCGCCGTGTACGTACATGGGTAGGGACAGGAATATTTCACAGCTCAGTTACCTGTGTGTTAGGATCCAGTGTGCTGTGTATACACAAGTCTCGACCATATAAGGTCCAACCAGCTGCTTCTGACTGCAACAACAGACAATGAACGAATAGACGGGGCTTGAGTATGTATAGGACATTGGATTATAGCATGTACGTCACTAATGTCATGCCAGTTTCCTTTTCTATCTACAGGACCTTGACGGTGAAATTAGCTGTTTTGGATAGTCTTCGCTATAGTAATAAAACTATTTTGCTGGTGTATATGATGTCAGGTACTCAGGGGCGTCATTTCAGGTTTTTCTTTAGGTGGGGGGAGGGGCAAGATATTTTTTCGGTGACAGTGACTTTGCTGCTTTTTTTATTAACTAAGTATGTATCAATTAGAAACTTTAAAAATAAAACTTAAGTTTTATGTGCTTAAGTTAGCATTATTTAAATAACAAAATACAAAATATATATTTCTACACTTAAAACTCTAAATCCAGGGGGGGGGCATTTGCCCCCCTGCACCCCTCTAGATGACGCCCCTGCAGGTATTGCGTATCGCAAAATTTATAAGATGTTTTCAGTACTTACACTGATAAGTCTTATTGAAACATGACGAAGATATAGTAACTAGTCCATCGCCAGTAAATAAAGTTCGTGTAGAATGTAATCGTTTAGTCAACAAAATCCACGAGCTTACTTCTCCTAACTGAAGTTCTTAAATGAGCACCGGTTGTTCCCTGGTTCCTTTAGCGCCAACCTTATTTTTAACAAATATAAGAAAGCTGTATTTAAAAACTTAAATATTAATATGTGGAGCCTCGGTTTTAAGTGAAATATTTTTGTTCCATTTGTTTTCAACGTCTTATGTGCAGCTCTGCTTTATGGTCAGTGACTGGATGTTTCAACTCTCTCTCTTGTCTTTGTTTTCAACTGATTAATCACAGATGTATAGTCTCACCTATTCTTATTGGTGCATTAAAGTGAGAGATATGTCTGAGCAAAGACACTGTACCAATGACAATGAAGTAGAACTGCTGATGTTTACGTGAGACATTGAAACAAAATGTTACAAAATTTGTTTGTGAAAATCAAATTTGCTTACGTATACCTGAAAAGTGCCGAGATTATTGTCGTGGCTGCGATAATACAAGGTTATCCGTCAATGTCGAACATGATTTGTTCGCAAGCAGTTGAACTGTGCAAATTAATTTTCGTACATCTACACAAGTCGCAGGAAACCTGGAAATGTAGGTAGACACAAAATATTTTTGCGATTTTACGCTGGCGCCACACGTCAAGTCTGTCAGTTCACCAAAATAGCTCGGCAGTTAAAACCGTCTAAAAGTTTCTTGAATATCCCTCAAATACCAACTCCTCACAGAGACGCGCTAAAAAAAGACATTAAAATAACCTCCCAGGACACCTGCGAGCCACGCACTTAGCTGCGTCGCTCCTGAAAGACGCCGCGGTATAAGACACAATAAAATGTGGTTATGCAATAGTCGTAAAGAGCTGAGAGGAGAGATATGACTAGGCGTGACGTCACTTCACAACAAGCGAGTTATGAAGGCGAAGAAAGTACAGATAAACATATCGAGAGCATCGAGATAATGTGTAAACATGTTTATATCTTACATTTTTACTATAGCCACCAGTGAATGAGAAACCAAATAATTCCTGGAAGTTTGCAGATGAACGATCACCAGAGAGAAGAGTAAAAAATTGCGAAATAAAAAAGTATATTTAAAAAAAAATATTTTTCAAAGCATGGTAGCTTGTTGCGCCTAATAAACTGAAAAAAACTAATATTTGGGACTATTTGCTCGCGGGTAACGGACAATTTAAGCATACCACAATTGTTGCTAGGCAAGTTGAATGAAAAAAAAGAATATCGTAAAAAATTACTTCAAAACTTACAGACTATATTATAACCCAACAAACTGCCAAATTCATTCGTGATATATTTGTCTCTAAACATCTGAAATTTCAATGGTGACTGTAGACTTATACTAAATAAATAATTACATATTAAAATTATTTACGTTTCTAAGCTGCCAAATGTAATATTAAACTCACAGAGCAATGAACTTAGCACTTAGCCTGATATAACTGTCGAGTGAGAACAGCTCTGTTTGTTTCTTGAAGTGAGGTTCCCTTACTTTGTATTAGCGATCTTGAATAACGACCCTTCAATATGTCCGCTGCAATGCACAGAGGAACTTAAGTTCAAGAAACCTACAAGACACGGCACGTGGTTCAAGGCAATGCACGAGGTGCGTCTATGGCCTGCATGCCACACTCTTAACTACTAACTGTGTATATATTCTCAGTTTTCCTGTTATTTTTAACTGATTCAATTTTTTCAAATTGTTTCATCTTAAATTTTTCGAAAATTGCAGTGGCTTCAGCGAAATAAACTCACTAACTTAATCAGAGATTTCCACTAATATAAAAAAAAATTGTAATATTTTCTTATATGTATGTAACATAAATGTGCGTAAATTTACATTTAAAGCAATCCTGCTTTTTTCCTCTAAATTATTTCTTATACTCAAGAAAAACACGCGTCAAAATAAAATACAGCGAGAAATACCATCGGAATTAAAACTTTAACCCCTAACTCTCTGTGAACACTTGAAAGTTTGGATGCTATTAAAGTAATTATTCGTTGTTGTATACCGATAAAGGTGTGCTAGTTTTGTAATTAGTCTTTTTATAATAAACTAATTGTAGTAAAGTGTGGTTTTTTAAGCAGTGAGCAACAGAGCGAAAATGAACATTGTTCAACAAACGAACATAAATTCGGAGTACTATTTATATATCTGTACAATATAGTGTTACTTATAAAAACACACAATTCACTTAGAAAATCGAGGAAACAAAATCTAGTAGCCTATGGCTGTTCTGTAAATGTCAGTACATTATTTATTACATGCATATTAAGATAATGTGAAATTGCTTATGTAACGTTTTAGGTACATATTTAAACTGCAGTTATTAAGTTGCAACTTGAATAGACGAGTTTGTACTGATAATGTAGTGAAATATACATACTTGTTCGATATATTGTCTGACCACTTGGTTGTGAGGTTCCAGTTGCTGGGCCAAAGGTCCTGCGTTATATTCCCGGCCAGGGAGATAAATATTTACAGTTGTCTCTCTGGGTTCAGGACTGGGTGTTGTGTTGTTCCTCGTATACATACTGCGGAAGACTATGGCGAATCACCGCAGAATATCTTCGCCTAGTATACTTCGAAGAACGTGGTCCTAACCTGACTGTGGGCAGAACAACCCTCATCATAATCATTATTTAATATATATTATCCCAATGAGTTGTTTTCTCAATTTTTTTATCAGCCAACATTGACAGAAGAAAATAAATCGCCAGTAAAAACCTTGCAGCTTATTGAGAATGTGAAAATCCCACTCATTATAATTTAGAATGAAAAAAAAAAAAAATATTAGTCTGACATAAGCCGCAGAAATCTGCAAACATTAGCATCTAAATACCTACATTCCTAGCGCTCTGTCACGAAAATTATATGTGGGTAATAAAACTTTACAGCTAATGATTTCTGAACAGATACATTTTGAAGGTAGTTCTGTCAATAAAAGGTTATCTACGTGAAATTTAAAATGGAAAAGTGCGACAGTAAATATTTTTTTAAAGAAATGTATGATCATATTTTTTGCAAAATATACATTTCGAAATCACATTACAGAAATTAAGCACAACAATTTTAAATGTGCCGAATCTTCTCATACGGAAGTATTTTACCAGAAATTTTCTGGAACATTCTTTTGATGAAAGAAATGCTCAAACAACCGCGCGCCTCGGCCATTCGACCAACGAAAATCCTGAAGTAATTCTTCCTTAGACTGTGGACTCATGCTGTGTTAAGTTTATTCCACTCGACTCTTTGTTTTGCTAAGCCTCAGTTAAACCACACACTCATTTAAAAACATTCAATCTAGAGAAACACGGAGAGAGTCGAAACAAACTTTAGTTAATTTTCCCACTTCATTGTGTAATAAAGATCCGTTATTCTCGTATGTTTTCCTAGTTGTTTTCTGTTCAGACTGTACATTTGCTTATTGAGGAACTGGTTCCTACTTTCAACATTGACGCAGGAAGTGCTGACAGCCAACACAACACGATGAAAGAAGCAAATGTCGACAATATTCGCGGAAGAAATTACGTTGTACTTGTTTACTGGATGACAACCAGGATCTGGAAACTTCTTCAGAAATGTAACGGCTAGACATCACATATCGTCGTGTTGATTATCTCTAGACATGTCGTTACATCGCTAGACACCCAATATCACAGACGTCAGTTTTCGACAGAGGTGCTACGTCTACTGTAAACAAATACGTCACACGCTGTTTACTATACACTGTCAGCAAATACCAAATACATTGCGTATTTCTATGAGAGTACCTGATATTATTGACTCAACAAATAACAACACACTTATATTTAAATTATAATTTTTTTTCGTTGCCAACATTACAACGTAAGGAAATTTGTCACATTTCCATGCAAAGAACGCAAATAAAAACCACAACACGCTAAATGTAAAAAAAAAATAGAACATTAATGTTAAAACAAAATTGAGTAAATTAACTTTAAAAATTGCTCACTCACGTTAGTTATTTTTCGCACTGCGGTTTTTGTATCAGGCAAAGAGCTGTCTTTGAAGTTTTCGCCTTTAGTGTATGTAGTAACTGCAGTGTGTCTAGTTGAAGCAGCAGATATTGTGACGTCACTGCACGGCTACACCACTAGCAGACATAAACTGAGGATTGAATATTGCCAAGCTAAGATAACATAGGTTTCCGCTTGACAACGTCTATTTTACTATGCTGGGGTATTGGCTATATATAATATACATGAAACAAAACTTACTTGCACATGCCTGCTGTAAACACAACTGTGTGCTAGTAAATGCTCTCACACTCAGCCAACGAAATTTTCAAAAGACGTCAAAAACAATTGTAAAATATTTCTTTTTCAAATATAAAATGTTTGGGGAACAACAACTTACAAACTGTTGCTTTCCATTCATTTCATTCCATTGATGAATACGTGTCCAATAACGACCAACAGTGAACATGTATTAAAGAGTATGTACACATACAATGAGTCTCTTAATTTTTTTTTGTATTCATATTTTACATAATGTGAACATTGTAGAAGAGAAGATTGACGAGTAAACTAACGATAAAAAATTTTCTTTGCCTATGAAATATTAAGTATTTACTTTTTATTATTTTGTAAATATCTCGCGTGTAGCACCTTTGTACGAGCGTGTACTCACAGAATATAATGGACGAAATGAAATAAACTAACGGAAAGCTCCCGGCAATAAGATCGATATTCGCACTTTGGCCTTATACCTCATCGCCTCTACAAACAAATCGCTCGACTACCGCGAATTCTTATCGTTGTCGACTAGCTCGACAAACGTTTCAAGAATTCGTCCTCTAGCTTTCTTATTATTATTATAGCAATCACAAAGATTCTACGCGTGTCTAATGACAGTGTAAAATTTTTTATATACAATTTTAGTTAAAATTCGTATTTAATTAATAGCCTTTTCCAGCATGTGGATAATAAATTGAAACAAAATTTTTTAACTTCACGCAAAATGTGTCACGAAGATTCTCTAAGCTAACGCAACTTAGGGGAGTGAAAAGTGTTTTTGTTTTGCTCTGTACAGTGTGCAGTGAGTAAGCCAGACCGCGCCCTTAAATTTGACAGTGAAACACAACATGTTTTGTTTTCCAAATACGAATCATAACATTATATTAATTTAAATTGCTAAAGAAATTCAATTACAGATCTTTAAAATTAATAAGACATATTCGCATTTATTCACCAATTGAAATACGTGTATTACCTGATGACTGTGAAATAGTGAGTACTAGGCCTATATATGAATATCTATATAATCTGCACTCATTACGTGTGTTCCGGTCATGTGTTCATTATAAGATAATGTATTTTACCAGATTGAAATATTAAACTAGCTATCTCGGCGTACGTTGCAATACCCATTAAATTTTTTGAGTTCCCCGTTTTATCCCTATACCCCAGCTTCTCCCTTCTCCCAAGAATTTTTTTGTATAAACCTTTACGGGTAAACGCACAACTTACAAATTTTTTTACTAATTATTTGGGGTACCAAGTTCTGCCCCTGTATTCCGTTTTGCCTCCACCCAATTTTTTTTCCATAAATCTTCACAAGCGTACGTATGTATCACCACAAACGGATGAATGGCACAGGAATTCATAGCAGATGAATGAACAAACGAATATTATTTGTTATACATTATATAAGCGTTCGTAAATAATAAAAAAAATACAATAATATCAGTACGGCTTGTGATGCAATAACTTTAGAGGTACATCTGTTTGGAATTTTTCTTACGATTGAGGACTGACGGAAGGCAGCTATAAGAGAGTTGCTGGCTCTGTGTTCAAGTGCCACGTTGCTTCCACGCTCAAGAAACTATATCTACTGGTGCGTACTTTACGTCGAACAACTTTTACTGTAAGCGATGTCTCTTGTGAGTTCACTGTATTTTACTCTCTACGCTCTTCTGTATCGTAATTTAGTTTGCCTGCAGCTATGACATTTAGATAAAACTACAGTTTCTAAAACGTTTCTGGCGATGTGTGAAAGTTACATAATGGTATTATCTACTGCACGCGTGTTGTATTGAATATAACATTCAGTCACAGTCGGACATGTGTTATTATTTTGCAAGTGAACATATCTGAGGAGGGGGAAAGGAACGTTGGTCGTTGAACCTGTTCATTGAGGTATGCGCTGATTTTATGAAGATAAACACAAAATAAATGCGAGCGGCCTAGATACAAACAACACTGGAAGAATTACATTCCATCTGGTGTATGTATTCTTACTCAATATTGGTATATAGGAGCCGAACACTGTCGACACGCTCAGAGTACTGTACACAGCTCATTGTTGGCCGGCTTGCCGTCTATGAACATTATACTACATTGTGCTGTAGTCAAAGGTTTCGCTTTGACAACCGGTTTTTGCGAGAATATATTTTCTGAATGTATAATTTTCAAAGCGTGACGTGCACATCTGCAGCTCTGTTTCTTTGTTAGTAGCAGCGTGGTTAGTGTATAGACGTCATTTATTTGACTGAGCCAACAGAACAAGGTTACAGCAACACCACATGTCTATGATCAGCGGGTATAGAAACTCGAGACATTGAGAGATAAAAACAACAAATCACTGCCTATTAAGCACAGCTGCAGATGTGTTTATAAGACATTGAAACAAGAGATGCAAACATCTTCTCGGGAAAATCACGGGTCCTCAGATATGGAACTTATGTCTTAGAAGCTCTTACGTTTACTTAAACAGTATAAAGAACTGTGTTATTAATTTAAGGAAATCATTGTAGACGCAGCTGTTAAGTTGTAGCATCACGGTAGGTAACGCTGGCGAGACGGGAAAAAACAATCAACTCAGGTCTTTCCTTTATAGACAGAGACAACTGTACAGCGGCCCTTAAAGTAGTAATATCTTCGAGAAGAAATGCTTGCTTCAAACATCTTACAATGAGGCAGCAGGCAACCACACTGAGGCTTGAAGGCTCGACAAGAAACACAGGCAGCAGTCAGATGTGTTGGTGGTATATTGAAGGACGCAGGTAAGCCTGCAAGTAGCGGGGATGTGATGTATTGAAGCGTGAGTGAAGCTGACAGCGAGAGCCTAGCGTAGGGACTGACACAAGTCTTGTGTTAGCCTCGCACAGGGTTCAACACACACTGACACACAGTCCCTGCTTCTGTTCTGCACGTGGCATGTCTATCCTCTACCCTCCCTTCCAAACAAGCTTCTCTTCCCATCATCCTCTTGTAGTTTCCTCAGCACCTCGCAACCAGTCAGAAAGCAGCACGTCACTGGACATAATATACAAGTTGTCGCTCCTTCAGTCAGTCTTAGGCCCGTTCTACAATGACACGGATGCGTAAGGATGCATACGGACTGAAACTCATTTTACAATATTAAATGAATGAAAACGTATGCGGCATCCATACTGACCGCGACATATTTAAATAAAAATATATTTCTCATCTAAATTTCCGACATTAGTGATAAATGCAATTTAGCAACTTTAAACAGTTTCGTGTGTTATAAATAGTATAGGCAGGCAATGCAGTGTTTTCTACAGAAATATAAATGTTAACAGCCGCATCATCTTTACTTTACAAAATTCAGTTAATATTTTACTAAATTTTTTTATCTTACGTTTGATTTTTTAAGATGTGCTTTGTGAAAAGTATTCCATATTGTTTTAGTTAAAAATTCTAATTATAAATTCAGTGCATGGAGGTTATTTCAATTGTTCACTGCGAAAACTCAATGAGTAAAATGTTGTAAAGAAAAATAGTAGCGAAAGAGAAAATGCACGACTGTTATTGGATTTATGCAAGCTCGGATACGTAAGACTTAGGAGTTGACTGTCTTACGGCAATACATATCCTCTTCCATGTCACTATAGAAGGGCCTTAATTATCTGTCTGAGGCACATGTGTAGCAGTCACAGCAATCTGAGCACGGCAGCTGCAAAGACTGATAAAATATCGTAAGTAATAAATAAACATGACACGCGATATATTTGCGATATATTACAATACGTCTGCTACTTCTCCAAATATTAGGAACAAAAAAAGTTTCAGGAATACCTCAGAGGGAGGATCAGTTGGGTTCGAAGCATGTTGCTATGACCAATTATTCACTCCAGGTTCAAACATAAACTAAGGCAGTTCTCGACAAGCAGGTCTCTTACCAATCACCTAGTTTCCTAACCAGGCCAATCAGGACGTGGGTTTATAAATACTAAACACTGGATACAATACAACAGTGTAATCTCCACTGCGACGAGGATACGAGCTGCAACACACGGCGTTATGTAGGACACAATGGGCTGTCTGCTCCATGTTAACACCAGAGAACAACGCCTCCAAGATATTCTAGGACGTCCAGTTTCAAGCACCGTAACCACTTCTTCACATCAACTTCGACAACATTATTAGCAACTGCTGTTGACCTAACAACTGAATGACTAAGGAACCAGTCATAATTATATTGTAAAGATTCATAAAATCTGCCTTCCTCCACGATTAGCGTATTTGTACTGTATTTCTCAATGCAATATAAATCTTAAAACGAGCATTAATTAGTACGACAACTAACAGTTAATAAGTTAATAAACACACGTGTTGGCTTGCTGGCATACTGAGTTATAGCAGTCTAACTACTACACCACCACGGCTCCATTGTGTGAGGGGGAGGAGAGAGCTAGTCAGTATGTGGTCTGGCAGATGTAATCAGTACGACCCTCCCTCACTAGGCCAGAGAGGGGAGGAAGGTAATTGCCCCTGTCTGGTCCGGCAACCCCAGCTACGTCAGCAACCACCCACCCAGCTTCAGCATCATCGCAGACACTACCTGACTCCAGTCAGATTTCTTCTCCAGGGATAATTCCAGCTGTAATTGTCACTGTCCCAGGTGAAGTGTTGGTTGCATATCCTCCAAGGCTCTACTTGTACACGATCATTGGTGTGTTTCATGTTGAAACAAGCTATTTTCAACATAGTTGTTGGCAGCGTGTAGACACCGTACTCTAGTATTACTTCTGACTAGATTTTACCTTCGACCTCGTTGCTCTCGTGCTAATCAATTTTTGATAGCTCTAAGTGCTACCAAATGAGTTAAGGGAAATTACTATCCATTTAAGAAACATTTTGAGAGAGAAAAATCTTTAACTAAATTTTGTGGCAACCCCGCTCTACCCCTGTCCCGTTTTCCCCTTCACCAAACTCGTTTTCAACGTGTGTGTGTATTTACATATGTATATTTTTTTCGCATAAACATTCGTTGGTGAATGCACAACACAACGAAGTTTCATCACTATCGAGTGATTGGTATAGTAAACATACATCATAAACAAACAATCATTTATACACACATATACATGTTTTCCATAAAGTCCCGATATAATTTCTAAAAATCATAACTTGGAAACTATTAGAGAAAGAGAAGTGTGGCTTGTTTTGAAATGTTTTGCAGCTCTCAATGTTTTGTGTGGTTATGACAGAACTGCAATGTGTAACCCATTTGTAGCTCGAAGAACATCAAGGCGATATTCAAGATCTGCCCATGTACGGGCCAGCACTGAAGTATTAATAGTACTGATTGCTTCGTTGATTCTTGCTCGAAGGGTAGCAACGTCATCTACTGGTGTTTTGTACACACGATCCTTGACATATCCCCACAAACTGAAGAGGAACATCGGGGTAGCGTGGGGGCCATGCGCATGGACCATCACGACCCATCCACATCTCAGGAAATATGTGCTTCAGAACTTCTCGATCGTTTAAACTCCAATGTGGAGGAACACCCTCATGCTGGAAGATGATGGATGGCTGCAACACTTATATCTGTAGTAGCAGGAATAATTCAAACATGTCCAGGTAAACAACTCCTGTAACGGTTCTCTGTACCAAGAAAAACGGCCTAATCACCCTGTCATGCATTAAGCCACACCAAACATTTAGCTCCGGGCTGTCATGAATATATTCACGTGTGCTGTGTGGGTTTCCAGAGCCCCAATCCTAACGCTGTGGCGATGAACGTGTCCAGAAATGTAGAACGTTGCTTTATCGGAAAACAGTCACTTTTTCAGGTAGTCAATGTCTGTATCTATGGAGGCCCAGCATAATACTAATTTTTACCTGTGGTTCCCTCCCATACTGACGTAGATAATTCCACTGTACCGTTGTCACAGGTTTTTGATTCTGCATACCAACAAAGGACACAAAAACTTTGAGAGCTACAAACAATTTTAAGACAAGCCACACTTCTGTACCTCTAAAAGTTTCCATTTTATGCTTTTTGAAGTGATATCGGGACTTGGATATCCTGTATATTGTGTGTGTGTATATATATATATATATATATATATATATATATATATATATATATACACACACTAGCCTGAGTAATATAAACTTATACAATATAGCTGTTCTGTGGCTCGTTAGATCAAAATATTATAGAAATCGTCAACATTTTTTATTTCTTGTCAGTGATGTACAGAACGTATCCAAATATGTCGTGACTGAAACTAATAATCTCATAAATTAAATAGTGAACGAACGGTTTAAGGGCACTGCCTGGTTGGAGTTATTTATTGTATCAGATCTAGGGACCATAAGGCTGTAAGGGTGATAAAGGCACGCACAACGGCTACGTTTTATTACCTGCGCCTAAGATACTGTAATGAAGGGCTTTATGCCCATGGCGGGATCGCCTCAATTATACTTTCAGAAATGATCCTACTATATAATGACGTAAAAAACTAAAAATTAAGAAACGTGACGATGAGTACCTTATCCACTCGAACTAGGTCACTAACACGTAGTAGTTTATGCCGTCATACGCTCAAGGGTTTATGTTGCATGATATTTTGAAAATAGTTATTTTTTAACCGTGTAAAGATTACTTGGATATACTGTACATTAATGTTTTAATCTTATGGCATTAACTGAATCGAGATATTGATTTTCGTGTAGGTTCCATCTGTACCTGACGCTCTAAAAACCAGCCCAGAAGTGAAAGTTCTGTAGCGAGATATCAGGAAAACAGCAAATAAACTTCTGTACCATCATTTCTCAATTCTGTGTATTCCCTTCTGTTGTAGGAACGATCTATATACTACCCAGGGACGTTCTGCTTAAATAACAAGCTACAGTACATGTTCAGTAACAGGAACACATGTCCACTCTTTAGGACAGTTTGAAGGCAAATATTCACGAACAGAAGCGTAACTTCCCAACTGCCAGTACAGTTTGTGTTAAAAGATGTGTTCTAGACGGTGTCAATATCAAGTACTGACTCCTGTTTCCACAGTATACATTTCGTTACGGAAAATAATATTGTTTAGAAATATGTTCCACAAATGTATGCTCAGCAACAAATAATATATTTCGTTTAATTAGACCTACACATTAAAGACATCCAAAAACAGTATTTTAATAATAGAAATTATGTCTTCATGATGAAATCAAACAAGGTAATTGAAAAAAAAATTCGCTATAAATAAATCAAAATTGTTCTCAAAGAAAAATACTCAAATAAAATATCTATTATGTGAAGCAATATTTGTCCATCGCAAGCTTAACAACATCAAATACTTATTTCTTTACTAAAAGATCTCAAGTTTGACTTAGAATGGCGTCGCATATGGAGAACTGCATCCGTCTTTACAATTACCAAAGGTAATTAAAACAGGTAAAGGCACCAACATAATTGTCAGAAAGTACATTACATGTATTGTGTGAAAGAATACTGCTGATAGTTTGTAAAGCTATGGACAATGTGCTAGAATTTATTTGCTTTGATAGTAAAATTAATTATTTAATCCAAATTCATTGTAAAATAATGGTTAACTGGAATTTATTCAATATACTCCAGGAATTAAATTCAGCAAGTAATATTTTTCCAGTGAAGACAACCAGGATAATTACGGTGATTACACAAAAATGTAAAATTAGTTGCGTAAATTTTTAATTGATTTTATTTATATCAGTTTCAGTGACTTAAATTAGTACAGTGTTTATACACAATGTTGGTTATAATATATACTTATTTATATTAATTCTTGGGTTGACATATAACATGAAAAACTTAGGCATAGAGAGAAGTTAACACGATGAATTTAGAATCAACCTGCAGCGGTAGCACCTTCCCGTTCAGTTAATGTTAACTGAATAGTAGTAGTATGATTTGGTTCCTTCTGGGACATGGAGCCGGAGTGAGGAGCCCGACCGAGTGAGGAGCCCCTCCGCCATGTTGTGACGTCACGGCCCCGGCCGCCATGTTGGATGACCTTGACCTTTAACCTTGACCTTGACCTTGAGTGTCAAATTACCGAAATTTTCAAAAATTTCGAAAATTTCAAAAAAAATTCAAAAATTTCGAAAATTTCAAAAAAAAAATTTCAAAAATTTCGAAAATTTCAAAAAAATTTCAAAAAATTCAAAATTTTCAAAAAATTTCAAAATTTCAAAAAATCCCGAAAAAAATATTACCACCATCTTGATTCCGGACGCCATATTGTTTCCGGCCGCCATTTTGGTGTTTCTTTCAAAAATTTTCCGATTTCGCATTCCATTATAACCCCGCGCG
>PNEQ01040719.1:65750-96254 GCA_003012365.1 Medauroidea extradentata | reverse complement strand
TTTTATTCTTTAATTTCATGAGCATGTCATTGTAGCCTGCAATGTCTTTATCCACTGTGATTTTTTTGAGTTTGGTATATCAGTTGGTTTTAGTGTAGTCGTTAAAACGGAAACATGCAAAAATATGACTTTAACAAGCCATTACGCGAAAACTATGAGAGATAAAAAAATTTCACAAGAACCAAATTTAGTCACATTTTGTGTCTAAAATAAAAAAAAAGAAAATATCTGGTACAAATAAAAAATAATAAAAATGGTGATGAAAATTGCGGTAGACCGCGCCCTTAAAATCGTTTTCTCCATGTTGGCCGATTACTTCAAGGTAGTAAATACTACGGTTTCAGCTAATTATGGGGTAAGCGGTGGCCGAATCCGGGTTCGATTTCCGGTGGGGGTCGGTCTCCGGGATTTTCGCACGTGGGAATCGTGCCGGCTGATGCCGTAGGTCGGCGGGTTTTCTCGGAGATCTCCCGTTTCCCCCGCCCCTTCATTCCGGCGCTGCTCCATACTCACCTCATGTCACACCTCACCAACTCTGAAGACCTCGATATTAAGCGCTGACTAAAATACCTCACTCATTCAGCTAATTATGTAATTAGCAACATTCTCGTTGATTGACTTTTTAGTCGATACCGTATAGTTCATTGTTTAGAAATAATTAGCTATGACGGCAAAAAAGAAACCATTTCACAAAACTGCCAGACAGATTTTTGATACATGCTGTCCCTTAAGCTTAAAAAATTAATAATTGCAAAAACAGCAGAAAATAAAGAGCGTGGGGAACGTGTTTGATTTTGCGGCAATGAGTCGTCGGTACGTGTGCTATGCTAACGTATTTCCTTATTATTATGTAGTTCGATTTGTGTTAAGGAAATGACTTATATGTCTACAAAAATGTTGTTAACTATCCAAGTAATATATCTACACTGATATATTTCTTATTGTGACACGGTTTCCAATGTCTATAGGATATTAAAAATTTCAGTCTTGGCCGGGTGAGTAACACTTATGCGGCATGCCTTAAGGTGGCTGCCTGGCTGGCACTCGAATTGAGTGTTGCGTGTTCGTAGTTACGTTTTTTCTCACTGACCAGTGAACGTGCGTCCACAATGCTTATCTATGAAAAGAAGACACACTTCAGACTACTTGCGAATGTGACTTTCCAAGACACCACGCACATTGGGAAAATTTTTTTAAAGCCCTCAAAAATCGGCTGTTTCACGCGGCTGTTACTCAAGATATATGTAACGGATTTGTTCGAAATTGAGGTCTACAAGTACATTGGGCTTTGCTACAGTGGCGGGTTCAATAAAATAATAGGGTCACCGCTTAAATACCACACTAAAAACGTTATGGTGGGAACACTGCGCGCGCGTTTACGACTTTGGCCGTAGAGGCGACATCACAATATATGTGCCGGCCGACGTCACTCGTAGCGCCTCATCGATTTTCGCCTCGCACACACGTACTCTTCACCAGGCGGCCGCCTTAAAAGTACGCTGGCAACTCGTAGTACTTTGTTCTAGACGGCGAACGGTGCAGTTTTTGATGAAGGGCCCGTGACGGGAACGCATGGTTTACTGAACACACAGCCACACGCCCTGGTTAAACGCGTCCATCTTCGCACCACTTACGCAGGCACTGTAATCGAGTAGGTCAGTAGTATGTTTTGGGTATGTTCTGTGCCAGGAGGAGCCGTGGAGCCATCCGCCATCTTGGATGATGTCACCCGGCCGTAATTTTTTCTTTTTATACTTAAAAATTTAAAGAAATTTATTTTCCCCCTCGAAACATTTTTTTTTACTCAAAGATTTCGCTTGCTTTCCTCGACATCACAAAAATTACCTTACTGGATATCTGAAAATCCGCATGACTCCAATGCCTTTTCAAAGCCAGCAGACGACCCTTGAGGCGTATGGGCCAGCATGGGCCAGCAGAGAACGCTCTGAACCAATATTAATAGTCGGTATATACTTTGCTATTCAATTTAAGTTTTAAATTCAAGAATATTTATTTTTAAAATGTTAGCTATTCTTTATTTTTCGTTTTAATAATCTACTTAAACTCATTCAAATGCGTAAAGTCCTCCTATCCATCATGTAACTTAACCATACCCGATCGATTTCCGATTCCATCAAAAAATTTAAAATTTAAGAAAAGAACATTAATATTATAAAATAATATTTGCAATTAGGATAGTTATGTGCAAGAGGTTTTCCCATCGCCCCCCCCCCCGGGTACACTACTTGAAACATTGCGGTAGGCACCCGGACCGCAGCACTCTCGGCAATGAATTGACTTGTTTTCGTGTAACCATGCAGTTTTTACATCACCCCTCCCTCCCTAGACAAACAAACTCCCTCCAACCCACAACCTTTCCTCAACTGATATCCGGTCTCCACCCAAACACCACTCTCCAAGCGTAGTGGCGCAGTAGTAAGGCATTGTATACACGCTCACAATAGCGCAGGTTCTATTCCGTCTTTGGTCTACACTAATTTTGACTTCCTATAGTTTTCCGAAATCACTGCAGACAAATACCGGGATGATACATTACTACAATATATGGCTCCTAGTTTTTTGTTTGTTAATGTAGAAAACTTAAGCAGAACAATCTTAGGTTACAAATTTCGCCAACTTTATGAGTAAACTTTTCCTCAGGGCGACGCATTCGCTTTGCGTAAATTATTGCGTCGGAATTAAGTGTGCGAAATTTCAGTGTCAGAGATTGTGCCCCAAAAATACATCACTCGGCCATTACATTTGCTCAAAAAAGTTGATGAACATTGTTTTATAGGATTTTTTTTATCGTGTTGGCTTCGATAAACCAGTAATTTTCAGTTACTGTATTTATAACTGATTCGTGTATACCTTTGCAACTATTGAGGCAGGGTTTTACCCTACTTGTTGAATTTTCTATTTACAAATCATAAGAAAATATATTTTCATCGGGGTTACTAAAAAAAAGTTTTTGCTATAGTGCTTAAGAATTTTACAGTTGGCTTCAAATTTAGTCACTAATGGTACATACCGGGGGGATCTAAAACGGCGAGTTGTAATTTATGATTTAAAATTAATATATGCAAATTTTTCGATAATATTTGTTGACAAACTAGACTTTACATCCAGATCACAGCCTGCGGTTCCACTGGTTACGAGTCTGTATGTAATGTCAGGCGTATGACTGCGGTACTCGAGGTTGGTTTTCGTACCATGAAACTTTTAACTATTGGTTACAATAGCGTTCTTTGCTGCAGCCTACGTCAGTGTAGGAAAATTGGAAACGCCGAGCAAAACTAAAGCCATGTTAATTCTATTCTGCTGGCAGAAAATAACGTCAATATTGCGTATCCCAATAACTACGTTATTATTATGTGTCTGATGATGTGCACTTGTGAGTTTATCAACGGATGTAGTAGTTTACCACGGATAAATTATTGTGCATTTTAAATAAGTGTTCCTAAAGGAAAGTAGATAGACAAAAAAGGCAGGAATTCCAACATGACGGAGGATGCCCCACCTTGAGTGATTATTAGAGAATGTGATTTATCGCAGGGTAAGTTGACTGTTTGCTAGGCTTCAATGTAATGTTTTCATTTCTGACACTTTTATTTCGTTACTGACGAGTCCCTATTTGACTGGGCCAATGATAACTATGGTGAACTACTACTGGACGTCTATGAATTGTATGTAAACAGCTAGACTGTGCGACATAACCGTCGGCCAATAACACATGACGCAGAACGCTACACTGATTTACAGAATACGCTGGCAGAAATCATTCTCCCGATATATCACCTTCTCTAGTGATTATGCACTAGGGCGCAGGAGTGATATTGCGTTCCGGGTTTGTTTTGCCACCTGCGCCGTTGATATTCAAGCTGCCCCGGCAGTTGCTGCCAGGCTAAACATGGCAGGGTACACAAGGCGTGTCTAGGAAGGTGGTTGTACACGAGGGGTAACCGGACCCTGGTTTGTTGATATTCCTGGCGCTAGGGGGTCACGGCTGGAAGGGACGGAGTGTACACACGCGACATGGTGTGTGTGTTTGGGAAGGGGGATTTCTCATGTGTTGGAAGGGGAGGGGATTTCGCAGTACTCGGGTCACACTGCAGATCTCTGCCTCTCAAGTAGACTATCTCTCGAGCGAGTGCACTTTTTTTAACAGCTGGTAAATGTCAATTCAAAAACTAAATCCAACAGATTATTTCAGTGAAATGGGTGTGAAACGATGTTAACAACAGATGAAACCCTAAAACCAGATTTTGATGCACATTGAATGCAAAGTGTAAAAACTCATTCATGGGACAGACTGCAACTCTGTACCCTGGAGTTGAGGTTCCAGTCTCGTACAATTCTCACTGCGCTGCATTTGGGACTTAAAAAATAACCAATTTACCTATTGAACGGTTTTTCCTTTAAAACTATTATAATATAAGCATACAGTTAAGTCAAACGTACTATGAGTCAGCAGTTGGTGATGTTTAAATTAATATAAACACAAAATTTCAATTTAAATAACTTAAATTGATGTTATATAATGCAACACTGGAATTTCATTCGTGTTTTATTCCTGTTACTGCACAAACGCATTACTCATCACAAAATAGTTTACTATATGCGTTTTTTTAATGAAAGTTATGTATTTTCATCATAAATCACTCCAGACAAACACTGGGATCGTTCCTACTTACAGGGCAAAGCTAATTCCTTCCCTTTCATGTGTTAGAGCTAAAAGATCTATCTAAGAAGATCTAGCCTGGCAGTATTCATCCAGTAATTTTACGTAGAATACTTTGTTTGACAGTGTTATCACTACTGATTATTTTTGTTTATCGCGATGCTGCCCACATTAGTTTTCAGTGCCCTGAAAACTTTGAATAAGTCAGTATATTTATGTCAAAAATATTCCAAAACACACACTCATAAATTTTACCACGTTTTTATTCTTCTCACTTCAGAAAATGAGTTTTATGCGAAAGCGATATCTTGAATGATTACCGAGCCCCACATAATATAATTGATCTCTATCTTTGCTGTCGCCAGGCTCTCGTAACTGGAATAAGGAAAACGAATTGTTAACTGAAGATTACCAAGGTTTTCCTCCTCCTTTGGACAACTTATAAACGAAAAATAAATCTTAAAATGAAATAACAACGAAATAAAAATATGCGTATATAATAACGCATGTAATTATCTATAGCCAATAATTGATGTCTATACATTGACATGCCGCACATTTTTAAGTCTCGTTCCTACTTAAATATTTTATGTATTAATTATTATTGATTAATTAGTTAATTTAATTAATTTGTAAAGAAAATATGACACAATATTTGCAAAAAGAAAATAATTTTACTCTATTCGCTACCAAAGTTCACAGGATTACCCGCTGGGCTAATCTGAAAGTGCCTGAAAATTTCATCAATATCGCTCCAGACGTTTTGGAGTCCATAGGGAACATACATACGCACATAGATTTGTATGTATATGTATAAATGATGAAAAGTCAAATGCAGTAATGGAAATTATATTATGAACATGGCAATTCTAAAACATCTCTCTCTATCATTCTAGAAACATGCTCTGACGTTGGTATAAGGGAGGGGAGAATTGTAGCCTACTTCAGACATCTTGGGCGAAAGTAAGTATCCT
This sequence comes from Medauroidea extradentata, assembly GCA_003012365.1. Classification (NCBI taxonomy): domain Eukaryota; kingdom Metazoa; phylum Arthropoda; class Insecta; order Phasmatodea; family Phasmatidae; genus Medauroidea; species Medauroidea extradentata. The sequence goes on along the minus strand of PNEQ01040719.1, from coordinate 90,599 downwards.
CGTTGTTTAACATGGGAGTTAGGACGATGTTGTTATATATAGAGCCACGATTATGTCACGAAAAGATTTATGCAACATTTTGTTTCAGTGTCTCGCGTACATCTCGGCAGCTCTGCCTCACGGCTATTGGCAGCGTGTCTTAGCTCAGACATGTCCCTCATTTGACTGCACCAATAACAATGAGGCTGTAGTGACGCAATATGTCTGTGATTTGTCAGTAGAACCTCAAGACAGGTGAAACTTAAAACGTCCAATCAATGACCACGAAACAGAGTTTCGGATGTGAACATAAGGCTTTGCAATAGAACGGTGCAAAAATTTTTTCGCCATAAAATCGTGACTCAATTTTTAACCTTTCTAGTTCTTACCTGGTCATCGCGGTAAGGCAGCATATTTATAAGTTCCAGGCTTCTATATGGCAGCTCAGCAGAAATACTAGTGTGTTTGGTGATGGGGTAGAATCTTGTGTGCTCTGGGAGACGGTTGTTGACGGCATCGCCACGTCACGTTCTGCGCATGATGGAGTGCCGCGTCGAGGCGCCTCGACGTTGTCGACAGACGTCTGCGAGCCCCTCCCACGTCAGTCGATCGCCAACAAGCTCACGCTCAGCTCCCGTGTTTGTTTGTCCGGCGTCCAACTTTTCAACCCTCCCTGGAGCGGAATTTATTTTGCCAGCTCCAGCGAGAGCCTCCCGCTCGCTCTGGGGCCTAGCGTCTTTGTGGCAATTCGCCGGCCAGCTTGTACCATCTATTTAACTGAAGGCGTGAGGCGGACGGTTTTTTTGTGTCTGTTTGCCACTCGTGTCCGCAGCATTTAGCCTCGGATTTCCAGCGCAGCTGTCAAAACAACTGTGACTCAAACAATGCCGCGTGCACGTTTGTTTTCACTGGGTTCTTCAACAGACAAATGCCTCTGTAAATAATTGTTTCGCACGACCTGAATTTACCGGAGTTGCAGCAAAACTCTGCCAGAGGAAAGACTACTGAGTTTCATAACACTTGGTTAGGGCTGACGTGTGCATTTTACAAGCTGGCTATTACGCTCTTTCCCTATGTTACAAGACCGTGGTAGTGTAGTGGTGAACTGGTGAACTACTTGCCTAAACCATGGCGTGGTCCGGGTTCGATTCCCGGTGTGATTGCTATCAGTTCTCGAATGTGAGAAACGTGCTGGGCGTTGCTGTTTATTAATGTAAATGTACACTGACATTGTAACTCGGTGTCTTGTTAAATAAAAAAAATAATAAATTATCATTGCCGCCAAAATCTGTATAGTAACAAATATTTTTTTTATTTTTTTTTTTCAACGAAGGAATTACTTTCCTCAAAATATAACAGAAAAAAGGTGATAAACACCGTGTTACAAGTTTAAGTAGTAATTTCTTTGAACTGTTCTCGTATACAGAACGTAATGAATCAATCGTATTTTCTTGCAAAGCTCTCAAGAAAAGGCGACGTAGCGAAGGGAAGGTAACATTATTATTTTTGTCTTTACTCTTCCTAAACTTCATTTTTGTATTTCGCTAATGGCATGATGCCTCTGGTATAGTACATCTTCTACTCTCAGAACCCTGGCTTCATTAATAATGTTTACGCTTTACTCGTGGAGTCGTCTGGAGTAACTTATTTTCCTTACGTTGTGTTTACCTTTTTCCTGTCTTTGTATCGTTTGCAACTTCCTCGTTTCTCTCTCCCGATATGCCAATGAAACTAATACTTCTATAAGAGTGCGCGCGTTTCGTGTAAGTAGAGATACTGAAAAATCGCGAAAATGTTTAAAATAGTCTCCAATAAACTGTATTATATTAACCGTGACACGTGTGAACAGTTTAGGGACAAATCACACACGCTGTGTGGCCAAGCTGTGCAGTTCTAACTGGGCCTGTTGTAGAGAGAGAAAAAATGCTACAAATAAACGATAGCCAATGTCGATACGAAACATTCAGTGTTATATACAGCATGTTGGAACCTAGCAAACAGTCAACTATTCCCGCGATTTTCGGGTGTCTCTACGTATAAGCGTGGAAAATAATATTTCGTGAGTTAGGAGACGACCTTAATCCACTGGCCGGTGTATGTTCATGCACCAACCTTGTCGGGTAGCTGTTGTTCACTGGGAAAAAAAAATTGAATATAAGTAGGACCATGAACTTTTCGCTAAAAAGAATTTTTGCCTCTGTGTGTTGCAAGTGTCTTACGTTCATATCTGACCAATAGAGTGTTTCCTTGTTTCTGCGGTACTTGTGATTCGACAACTGGTTCCTCGCCTCTCGTGCGCTACTGGCAGAAGAAGTGTGTTCAACCACTACCGGACAAACGGTTCCTCAGACAATAGACTTGTGTACGGTCTGAGCAAGACATCTTCCCCGGAGAGCCCTGCGTGTTCCTCGGGGGGCTGAAGACACAAGCCGTCTACGACTGCAACCCCTCGGGCGACGTGACGCGCCCTCCGTAATTAGCGGCTAGGACGAGGGTGAAGGGAGAGAGGTGAGGGTTTCCTGGGGGCTAACAAGATGTGGAACAAGCAAGGCGAGGCACCGCGCTACGGAACATAATAATCAGCTTCTTTGTTTTACTTTTTTGTTTGTCCTCCATCTCTTGCATCTCCCAACTCCTCCCTTCGTCACTTCTACCCAGGCCTAACGAACTCGGACTACGTTACTTGCCCCTTTTCTTCACACTTCTCCTCACTACTGCTTCTTCCATTTTGAGGTTTTCTGTGTGAGCTTTACAGGTTTTTATATTTTTGCGACCTATTATTACAACTCGCGAGAGACGTCCGGAGACCGTGTTCAAAGACACCATGCTGCCACATTGTTTGACAAAGGAATGTGATTACGATGAGGAAATTATTTTTCCCTTTGATAACTGTATCAAGTGGTGTATATTTTCAAGAAATGCTAGTATATTCCACTCATGTTACGTCACTCCTACGGCAAAGACAGCGGTGGATGTAGTTACCTCAAAGTCAGCAAAATAGTTAAATTTGTACACAAAATAGTGATTCGAGCATGAACTTACATTTATTTTTATACTTGACGTAAAGCGTAACCCAACTAGAGGGCGAATCCTTAAAATTTGGTACATCGTCCCAGGCTGTTAGACTCTCGACTTCTGAACTTTTGTCAATGTAGGCTTACTCTTGTAAAATTATTAACAATAATAGTCTTTTTGCAAGACGTAAGCGATGTTATCATATGGTACAGTATGTTGTCGACTGCTGGCATTTTGTTACATTTGACAAAGTTTTAATAAGCTAAATTTGCTAAAAATGATACAAATAAACGGAATACAGAGTGCGTAGGTAGCACCACAGTAATAGCCGCATCTAGGAACAATGTAAATAATGTCTACTATGAAAAGTGTTATAAGCCATTTCCTTTCAGTCATTTTGCCGCCATCTTTACTATTTTTAATATGAAAACTTCCATGTAACTTTAAACCAGTGTAAACGTTTCAACACACTTAAAAGTTAACATTTATTGGCCCAAATGAAACAGGTTTTTAATTAATTACAAGTTCTGCTGAGTGTTCAGTTTGTAGTGAACGACCTATACAAGGGAAATCGTTTCACGCTCTACATATACGCTGAGTGAGAATGTGTGTTGTAGCTTAGTGAAGGAGCAAGTAAAACTGCGACATTGACGATTTCGTGGGTTACTATGGCAAAGTGACAAACAGTGCCCACAGGAAATCTATAAAATTATGATATATTGACCTACAAGCTTCTAAACTTCAATGTGTGAATAAAAGTACAAAACGCGTTACGTAAACTTAACCACAGAAATAAATTACCTACCGTGCGCATAGGACATGTTTTTCATTCCTAGCCGACTGTTTTTATATATTGATTGTTATAAACTTTGGGGGGGGGGGGGGAAGGACATTCTCACGAAACTATCTCAAGGGTAGTCAGTAGATTTCAAAGTATCGACGACATAAGTATATCGACGACATAAGTATATCGACTTTTATAATTCTACGTGACGATTTACTAACACAGATACGTCTAGTAATCTGGGAAACAGATGGAGCAACTTACTTGAATGAAATGTATCGAGTAAGTAAAACACATATCGATAACGTAGGTTCATAACCGTGTTTCGTATTAATTAGTATAATTAGTATATAGTCGTGTGGACTCGGCACGTGTGTCTAGAAATTTAGGCTCGGTGTCAGTCGCCGTATTGAATTGTATTATTTTACGCTTTTTTAAAATTCTAATTAGAAAAATGGTGAATATACGACTATGCCGCAAATTATGTTTAAATTGTGCCACAGTACAGACATTGCAGTTTAGATGTCAACATTTAATTACGCCGCAATTAGTGTGACAAATTTTTTTATGTTCATAATTTGCCCGACTTTTTGCGACCTGACTATACATTACTAGCTCTATTGCCGTAATTGTGTTGTAGCGAAAAGTAAATAGAATTTGCGGTATAGTCGCCGATTTAACACTTTTCTTAAATAATAAAATAAAATAAAATTTTGACTGAAACCTAGCCACAAGTGGTTAGAAGCTCGACTGCTTTTGACGTAATCCATGCCTCGTGGTTTAAACGTTCCATATTGTAAGCGTGTCCCAATATCATTCAGTAAAACTGCTTCTTTAGTGGTTGATACAGGATACTCTTACAGAAAATGCAGTAGTGTGTATGTAGCTTGTGGCGTGTCATGTATGTTTGAACTTTATGACAACAAACACTAACGAATACTAGGCAACTACAGTAAGTGTACAATATACTCACTACTGTAGATGTTACTGTAGTTAACTCACGGCTACGCTACATAGTGTTTATTTAAGTTGAATAGTGGGTGCCAGGAAGACTTACATTCAATATTTAATTATTTATTAACGTAAGAATTCAATGGATTTCTGTTCGAACATACACAATTAATATGATCAAATTATAATATGCAATGTACACCAGCAAGCCTTACTGATATGCCTGTCATGTAATGTTTCTTGCACGGGAAAAAATAAATTTGACCTTTGACCGGCTAGTTCAGCAATGAAACGATAGTAAGACCGTTTCAGGATGCACTTTAAAAATGCTGAAACTAAAAATAAAAATTTAAAAAATTCAATATTTTTTTTTTAAATACAAATACTATTTATTCTTTATTTTTATGAGCATGACATTGTAGCCTGCAATGTCTTTATCCACTGTGATTTTTTGAGTTTGATATATCAGTTGGTTTTAGAGTAGTCCTTAAAACGGAGACACGCAAAATGTGACTTTAACAAGCCATTACGCGAAAACTATGAGAGGTAAAAAAATTTCATAAGAGCCAAATTTAGTCAGTTTTTGTGTCTAAAATAAGAAAAAAAATATCTGGTACAAATAAGAATAAAAAAATGGTGATGGAAATTGCGGTAGACCGCGCCCTTAATATTTATAACTTCACCTACCGCTCATCTCCTAATGCTCTCACCAGCCTTCTCACATCGTCCACGGCCACGCCTCCAGATCTTGGAAGTCTATATCCTCGACAACCTTCCTCATGCACAACACTCACTAGACTCTTTTACCAACCTTCCTTCAAAAACTGCATAGATCAAATATGATGATAAAACTTCACAGAATAAACATACACATAGTAGGACTTGCGGCATGCCAAGAGAAAAAAAAATACTTCACGTACACTGACACATTGAGCGTACAATAAGTAATTATATTAACCGAAAACACTGCTGGGTTTCAAACTATATAAACTCGTCTGGCATGTAAAGTTATTGCTCAGCAGATTGTTATGTGACAATATCCATCTCCAGAAACGAATGATTCTAATATGCACCATCTGTCAATAACTGTGGATAGATTCAACCTATTTTGATTAAATACTAGCAGAAAGTACACGTGTTGTTTATCTTCCGCTTTTCGGGGTTTTCTGAAATCACCCAAAGCCAATAGTTGGGATGGCGCTGGCAAACTCCCTTCATCTTTACCATGTACCTCTATCAGCCATTAGGCCGGTCCAAGCCACGTAATGGATAAATTAATATTACTCGTGTTGCATGCCACTTTCCTCTGATGTATTGAATACATATCTAGAGTCACCCATAGTAACTTATTTACTTTAGAAGTGTATTAATGTTCTTAATGCCCCGCTTGCTTAAGGTAAGTCAAGGTTTTTGCACCAGTTTCCAAATGAAACAAATGTGACTAACCGTAAGGTTTTGCTCCAATTTCCAACTGAAAAAAAAAATGTGACTACTATAAGGTTTTGCACCAATTTCCAACCGAAATAAATGTGACTAACCGTAAGGTTTTGCACCAATTTCCAACTGAAACAAATGTGACTAACCGTATTGGCAGTAGGCATCGTAGAATAGTTTTTAGTGAAGAAAATCTCAGGCGTGCTGAAACTGACAGCGTCGCAAGACGTCTACAGACACAAATAAATTAATTTTTCGGCATTATTATTTGGTATGAAAAACAGATTTCTTTCCACGAATGATAATTCTTAGTACATTTCAATAGTGGTTTATTCGAGCCCATGCTTTATGCTGTGTAAGGAAAACAATAAGAGGAATTGAGAAAATGTCTAGAAATCAAGCGAACGTTTATTAACGGCGTACGTGTCCAAGTCTTGCACAGGACTTAAAAATGCACTAAACAAATATAAAAAAATTAAATATATATATAAACAAACACGTATATCTCACAATAAGATTGCGTTCGAATAGAGATGTGGTGTAGGTAGGTATTATGTGTTTTAGTGATAATAGCAACCTAGTCCTACCTTACTTATTTCATGAAAAATTACTGACATTACGTTTACTGTATTTCATAATTTTACTGACGTTTGGCCCATGAAAATGAATCGAACATGAAATGTAAGCAGTACCTGTACTGTTTCCAAGGATTCTGCAGTACACGACAAGACTGCTGATTGAAGCAACAAGTAGTTCTAGTCACAAGCAGGTAAAACTACTATATTAACGGAGATTACGTCAGAGTAACTTTTGGCAGTCTAGTTTTACTTCTGCAGCCTGGCATTAGCATTTAAAGTTTTTAGGGGACCTGTTGGAACGCACAAGAGAAAAAAAAATGATTGGAAGGTTTTTGTTTTGCGAGTCCAAGTAAGTTTGCCGTCAACAAGTCGTATACGGGGAGTAGATGTCACGACTTGGAGGTAACGAACTTAAGAGGAGCTTCACAGCCGTGGAAGAAGCGGAGAGCTTCGTGACTTGTACGCTGCGGAAATTTAAAAGTTACTGCGTTCTGAAGTTCCGAAGACATTTTTTTTTATTCTTTGTTACGCGTTGGAGCCAAATTTATTCGCTGAGCATAAAACTGCAAGGCGTTTTGTTTTTTGCTCACAACCCTGATGAATATCAAGGTATCTTAAAAATGTCGCAGTCTTAAAGTGAACTCGCGCATTAGCGCAGACATTGTTGAATGGTTCATGTTAGAGTTTTATGACATGCCTCGTAGTCAAATTTTGAACATTTAAGTGGTTTTGAAGATTAATACTTATGTGTACTTTAGAGATCATTGACTTACCTTTCATCGTTTACCATAAACATATTTAATAGATGCGTTTCTCGGCGTCGGTTTTGGCATATTATAAATACCGTAGTTCTGACGCTCAAATAACATGTGTGAGGACGAATTTTTGGAACTTATTCCATCCTGCAGCTGATGAAGCCATCAGTCATTTATTTAAAATGTATACATACTTTTGTGGCAGCCTAAACTCCCACTAATGAAGATACCCCTGATTTACTTTTAAATATTTCCTCAAATATTCATGAAACTTTATATTTCAGCAGAATTAAATCGAACAGTAAAAATGTTTAACTTTTAAGATAAACAATGTAGGATTATTTGTTGTAGATTAATACCACTCTCTTTTTTCCTCCACTTCCCAATCCCACCGTACCGTCAAAACGACAGATCAATAGTAATGGCTTTTCAAACGGGTAACGCCCACAGGCAGTTTTTTTCACACAAAACCAGCTATTTTGTTGGCTTACGTGTTCTAATCTGGTAAACTCTTCCCAACGTGTACAATCCTGCGAAGTCCCTAAATATGTTTTTTGTTTTGATTCGAAGCCTGTCACTTCAGTTATTAGAGCTGTGTCGATGTTGCTAGCGAAATGAGCTTTAGTTTTAAGAATCAACGTCGGATTAAATTTTTGCGTGTTTGAAAGTTGATCCTCTCATTGTACGACATCAGAACCAGTGAAAACGAGATTGCATCATTTATCACATATGTCCTTTTGAGTTATTAATAGGAAACTTTTTAAGTTTATGGAAAGCGAACGAATGACGCTATTGTAAAGTAAGCTAATATATACGTTATAAACAGCATTACCGACCATAGTGTTGAAGCTTATAATAACTCTATATTTTGACCACAGAATTTTGAGATCGGTTCCATGTAAGTCTTCTAAATGAGTACAGTTACTTAAATTTTAGGTTTATGTTAGTTAAGTGAAATTCGTCATTAATTGAACCGTTTTTGTGGACGTGCATCACTTCGAGCGAATGTTGCTGTGTGTTTTAGAACCCCTCCCCCCCCCCACAAAAAACTACGTTTTCTGTTGTCAACAAACATATGACATACGTACAATCACAGAAAGGTGTATAGTCGTTTCCAGAAAGACAACTTGAAACCATAAAAAATAAATAAAACTATAAGAATAGAAATACATTCCGGTTCGGAATCTAGTCGTACGAGAAAAGAGACAAACAACAAAAGAAGAAAATTAAAACATAAAAATAATGTATCGCATTATGTTAATTACTTTTAACAAGGCAACCATAGTTAAACGTGTGCGTTTTGTCTAACGGTAGAACACTGCAGTTTTCCTTGGACGAGCTTGTGGTGAGTACGTGACTTGTAAAAAAATGCATTCGACAGCGAAGTGCTAGTTCACTATATTCTCGCGATCCAGTTACAGAGTTTCTCACACGCCCTCTGCCCTCCAAGCACCACACATGTATCTCGTCTCCCAGAGCCGAATGCACAATTTCCCTATACGGTTAAAGTAGGACGCCGGGCCAGAGCTTCAAGTTTCTAACGTTACTGTGTGGAGTAAACTGGAACGTCGGCTTCGTGCTATTTCAGTATTCAGTTTATTTTCAGAAAAAAAACCCTTCTGGCAGGATTCTGGCAATCGACAGGACCGCAAGTTTACTTTTTTACTCGTTTCTGAAAGGTTGCTGGATAAAAGTGGGCACTTTGCTGAGTAAGTTTTATATAGAGTATCACTATTTGTAGTCAGACTTCCTTGGGTCATGAAGTTCATTGCTATGCATCAGTAATGCAATTCTTTTAGCGTTTGAAGATTTGCCAGCCATGTGCAGCGATGACAACGGAAATAGGATTCGTCTGAAACTGCTAATTTGTGTTCGTAAATGAGCGTGTTTGTGCGTGGTTCCGATTGCGTGCCAAATTCGAAATTGCTGTTTAAATGGAAACATTAATATTTTTTTTCTAAAACCTACCCCTTTTCGTTTACATTCTTTCTCCTTCTACCAAGTTTTATAGAAGTGGTAAAGTCCAATAATTTGCTGGGAAGAATTTTTTTAAACAATGAAAATTCAGTAGTTTCGTATTAAAGTTAGGTCTATTTTTGTTTGTCCACTCCTTCTAAACAAAAATTTAGCAGTTGTTAAGAAATGGATATTACGTACAGCTGTTAGTATAAAATTGAACATATCAACAGTTAGTTAAACTTAACAGAAATGAAAATAAGTTAGCTACACCTTAAGTATAATAGCACGAAATCTAATTAATTTCCTCAGCTTTTCACTATCACCCTGTAAATACCCTGCTAAGTATAAAATAAAAGTTGTCTGAAAATTCTTTGTGGTGACGTAAATTTGCTCAACAGCGTTACAGTTGTCTGTGTTTGTGTGTGCGTGTGTTTGAGGTGGCGGAGAGAAAGAATACAAGAGTGTAGGTTTGGTCATTATTTTTGCTGGCTGACTACCTGAGAAATATTTTAGTTTTTTTCAAACTTAAATTAAAAATAATTTGCACATTTTTCTTCTGTGTTAGAAAGATTGTAAGCATTGTTATCGTGGCTTCCATTAAAACGTGTTTCTAAATTTGTATTACATTTTTAAAACGTAATTTTATACATCATGGATTCAGTTGTTTTGTGCTTCCCCAAGCGAAACAAGCGAAACTTTTAAATAATTTTTTAGGTAATTCTCAGTTTCCGAGAAAATAAAATTGTTACAAACCGCGTCGCTCACAATGAAAAACGCCGTCTATGACGGTAAACCACCGGCAGTTTTTCTAAGTATAGATTAACTCCGTTTCTTTCCAAATGAGCGCGGTGTTTTTCCGAAATTTTTGTCGTGCTTGGAGAAAATTAGAAGGTTTCGGTCAAGGGCGGGCTATGTGTAAATGCTTCCTGTTCTGTTTTTGTGCCGATAAAGGACGCTTTGTAAAGTATACTTTCCATCTTTTCTCATATTTCACTGACGATTTTGAATAATAGATAGTTCGCACCTCCAAGTCACTCAGTAGTTGGCCATTTTGAATTAGATCTCCATTGTTATGTCTCTTTCAATGCTTTTTAATGTTAATACCAACACTTATTTAACTATACAGGATAACTGTATTTTTGAATTAGTTTCATCTCACAATTTTGTAAATTTCTGTTAATTATATTACGTCAAAGAGTGCATTACTTTCGTTAAGTATGGGATTTCTTAACGTCTTTTCTTACGAAAACATTAAATGTCAATATCTCATAACCTTTTCTTTTGCTACTATTGATCCGGAGGTACGACTTAAGCGTACAGTCTAGTCTTAATTGATAATCAGGTTCGGGTTAAGGGTCGTCTCTAGCTCGAGAGTCGCGATTAGAGCGAGAATAGAGACTTAACGTGTTAAATTATTTTAGAAGTGTCTCAGTATATGTCGAACGTACATTTATGACACCGCTGACTTTTTTTAAATCTTAATACGACCTACGTAGCTATAGGATCTTTTAGGTTGTTTTTCTACACCCTGAAAACTGTGAACGAATAAGTATTTCCATGCCCTAAAAACACTCAAAAACACCACCTACTCACGAGTTCTTTTCCGAATTTTAATCTCTCTGCTCATTACAGAAAATTGTATCTGTCTAAAGTGGTACTTTGGAATTTGAGTGAGCCACACCTTGTATAATGTACCTATACTTGTTCTCGTCGCCAGGGCTCCCGGGTTGACAGCGCCCAAATTTGGTACAAGAAGAATTAAATATAACTTACATAAAACTTGTAGAATAACGAAGCAATGTATCGTCGTCTTTTTATTCCAACGACTGAAGTTGTAAATCCCGTCATTTAAATACATTTGTGTTAAAAAAATTAAATCCTAATTTATTTTGTGTTCTCCGTTTCCTTAACTGAAATATTTAAATAATTTATTTGGGGGGGGGGGATTGGTTACGTTTGTCCATTAATTTGTCAACTTTATTTTACCGTAATAATTTAGTGAAGCTAAGCGTTCATGTTTCATCATTGAAATAATCATGCACTACATTTCTTTAAAAAAAAAAAAAAAAAAAAAAAAAAAAAAAAAAAAAAAAAAAAAAAAAAAAAAAAAAAAAAAAAAAAAAAAAAAAAAAAAAAAAAAAAAAAAAAAAAAAAAAGGAACAAACATAGCACATGGCTTTAACATCTAACTAAAAGAGAATAACAAAATACATTTCCTTACACTGATTTGTTAGAGTCAGATGTCATTAGTTCATAGACGTATTTTTATTGATAAATGAACTAGTAAGGGTTTGGATGTACTGGCTTACTGCGGAGGTGGAAAGATTATAAAACTTTTGTTTGTGAGCGATATTACGTACTTCGGTGTGGGGAACATCGCTTACATCCGACCCTTGTTTTGTTAGTCAAAACGTTTCTCCGGAGAACTAGAAAGTAGAATTTCGTTATAGCATAGCAATTCGAAAAATGTTAGAACACTGCTACGAAAAAATAACGAAGAACGTAAGTTTGACTGTGTGTCACAACATATTGCATGCAGTTTTGAAGCCTTTCGTAATGTTGTTATGTGTGCAAACTCAGTGGTTGTATATTTTAGTTCTGGGCTTGAACCCCGAGTGAGTAGTGACTCTGTGCTTGTCGTTGTATGTTATATGTAATTTTGTTGATGTCCTGGCCCCGTAAGGGCAAAAAACTATATTTATTTTCTTATCTTGTTTCAGGTAAGCTGGTAGTTTTAACAGCATCTCAGGTATTCAGTCTGAAACAGTTGCTTTTGATGTCAAATTATGGTGAGTTTTAAATATAAGTTAATTATTTTTTATTTGAACTAAATACTGTTATGCTTGTAAACATTACTCATGTCATGATAATATCCTCGTCGTATAAAAATTTAACACACTAAAGTTTTCGAATAATGACTTGTCAAAATTACAAGTTTGAGGACTCACACTTACTAAAAATTAACCAACATTCACTAATATAATAGTTTCTATTAAAATTCCTTTTCTTTTCTAACTGAAATTTCTAGTACCTTAAACCTGTGTTAAATGGCCTTTTTCGGGGCAACTTAGTCACACTCAGAATATTAGTTTTTGGTGTCTTTTGGTGAATATGCATAAATGTGTAAGCGAGGGATTTAAAAAATTTCCTGTGATATATGTAATCTGCTTAGCGTTTGATTTTTTTTTCACTATACGACATGAATAAAATACCGAAATTTTGAGTGGGACAAAGCGACCTCCTTGGGCCAGAGAGGCCCCGGTTACATGTAGCCGTCACCGGAATGTTTTTTTTCCGGTTTGTTTTTTAAATTCTTGTAACTAATGATAATATTACTTATTGAAAATATAATCAAAATTCCACGACTGATAGTAGATGTTTTATTAAGTAGCTTACTTAATGAAAACATTTTTGTTTTAATTATTTTAGTGTCAGTGAGTTTGTTTGTATTGTGGTTAAGTACCCAAAATAGTAAAATTCTGAATTTAGCAAGCTGTTATCAAAAATGATTCACCTTACACAAGTTTCCATGTAACGGAGATATACATTAAAATGTGTCTAGAACTTAAAAAGTGTTCGTTATTAGTGTAACGTAACAAAGTATTGATGCGAAATAGCTTTAACAAACCCATGTTCAACAAAGGTTGCCTTTTGATAGAAATTATATTGCAGGCGTAGTTTCGTATTCACTTCTTGTATTGTTTACAGCACCGTTAAAATACAAACGTAACTCTACATTCGCATAATAACTTTACAAAAATTCACTAAGGTATAATATTATAAACAAGAATGTATCTGACAAGCGCCTGCTTCCCAGTTGGTTAGTGTGGGACTGGCCTATTCCATCACGATGGTTTCCAAGTTTAAAACATGATTGAATATCATTATTTCTATTTTACATACAAAAATTCAGATCTAAAATATAACACAAGAACAAGTAATTTACTAAGTAAACATATTTCTACATTGAAAGTGTTCATCAAGAATATTGTAAATATTTTGTTTCACGATTTCGAACCAGTCTAAAAATGAAAATGATCCGAAAATATCTACGCCTGTTATGGTTTCCGAATAATGAAGTTTTCCCTTAATATTTGGAATTCTAACGATGAAGTAATTACTGTATGTAAGTACGTAATGCCGCAAACGCCGTTGTGTCAATGTTCAGGATAAAGTAACCACTCAAAAAATTTGCTTGATTTATATTTTCAGCCAGTTTGTATTTTCCCGCTGCATGTAAACATAAAAGTTGCCACTGCTTTTCTCTAGACGAACTTGTACAATGTTTACATCTATATTACATCGCTCCAAAAATGGTATCTAAAACATATACTTATTAAATACACGAGTGACGAATAAATTCTATGTTCAATAATAGGCATTGTTATTGTAGATACCAGCGAATTAACGTCTATATAATACGGATTTCTGTTCATTGATTCTAATTTATAGGATGCGTACTGTTGCCGTTACGAATCACGTGCATGAGCAGTAATAAATTAAGGTTTTCCTTAATGTATGAAAAAGAAAAAAATATTTATGTAATTCCAAGTACAAATGTTGGCATTCGTGAATCGTTAACACTATATAGAATACCAATAACTTCACATCATTTGACAATGGTGTTCATAAACAGGCATTTCTAATACTTTTGAGTGTATTATAGAAACCATGTTGATTGCGCAGGAAATTTATCACAGAGTATGATTTCTAGCGCGAAGTTAACGCATGCCATTTATCGGTGAATTTTAAACTACAGTGTCTGAAGAATTTTACATACGACGGTAAATGTTCACCTACCCGGTCGCGTCACTTTGTGTTGCGCTTACTAAGTCAAGTTATAATCATAAGGTACCTACGTAAGAGCGTAAATAAAAGTCTTAAATTATATTAAATACACACATATCGATTTCATTGTAGTTTGTTTAAGTATTTTTTATTAAAATTACGAAAATACACCGAACAATGCTACCAACTTTACAATCAGTAAGACAACTATAGTTAATATTGAATTACACTGTAAAAAAATTGGTAAATTTACTCTACATGTAATGGAAGCTAATTACCTCTACAAGAGAGGGAAAATTACTCAACACACGTCAAGAAAAGTTACTCAACTGGTAATGTAATTTTTCATTACGTAATTGCGCAAGCCCTCTAGGACAATTTGACACAACACGCGAGCGAAACTTCTGAGTGGTTTGTGTGGCAAATACACTACCTTGCGAAAATTTCCACACATATTCGGAAATCAGATTTTCCTCTCAAGGTTGGGGAATATTACCATACATATGATGAGTAATATTACTCAATTTTTTTACAGTGTATGCAGTAACGGCTAGTGGTATTTTCAAAGTTAACCGTTAGTGGTCACTTTATCCTGAAGTACCTATACAAGTCCTTGGAGCGTTGCAAGAAGCAGTGTGTTATTAGCCGCAGAGAGTGAAGGACACGCCCTGCTATGTCAAATTAACGAGATCAATACGCCCGTCGTCTGGTTCTGTGTACAGGGCCTAGTGTAATGGAGGCGACGTGATATCACGTGATTGATGGATGAGCTCTGAGAGAGCAGCTCTCCTGAAGAACGGAACGAGAGAAGTCATTAGCATCTAGGTCACGACTTGGGAACACATTCTGAGTGTTAAGTTACCCAGAACAGTCAACACTTGTGCTCGAAATAGCGGATACAGTTACAACTTTCAGAAAGGTTAATTCTACTACGCGTCAGAAAGATCTATGTTAAAAGTTTGCACAGGGAAAATTTTTGCCGCTTGAGCGTTGGTATCTGTAAGGATTGCAAACTGACCAATCGTAGAGCTTTCCTGAATTTTCAGTTACATTAAGTTGATAATTTAAAACGAGAAATTGGTTTCTTTTTACATTAATCTTAAATTAAATTTCTTCTATAATTTACAAGTCTATTAAAATTAAATTTTATAAAGGTTTCGTATTTACCTGGTCCCATAGCGATAGCAGCGAAACTAGCGGCAGGAATTTTCCCTGTGCCAAAATATCCCATAAGAAAACGGATTTATTTTTTTAACCAGTAATATAATTAACCTTAGTTTTAGGTGAAAAGTCAGGACTTCCCAGCCTCGCGAGATTCGTACGTCCACTTTTTGATTCAAATAATCCGTGTAACCGTGGGTAGGTACCGTAACAAAGAAGCCGGAAATTTATCTCAGATCGCTACGCCTTAATCCTTACATTGATGAAATTTCAACTAATGTAACTGAAATTGAAATAATTCTTTGTTTTTATTGTATTTCTATGTTTGTATTTTGTGCAGTACTTACGCAATTTTAACGTTGGAGGTGTAGTTTTTATGCAGTATCTATTTAAATTATTTTTTGGAGGGTTATGTTCAATACAAATATAAATACTGACTTAGCACCCAGCCCAACACCATGTCCCTTCTTGTAACAAGTTCACATGCTCAGCTTGTGTAAAAGTTTATTACCTAGCAGTATGTGTTGCATGCATTTTTCCTCATTCATCTGCTGCTGTAACTTTGGTAGGTTCGCTGTGTTTGTAGACTCAGATGTCTGTCGTTACAGAATGATGCGTATCTGTAAACAAACGGTACTTTTATTTGAATGTGTAGGTTATGAGGTAGGGTTTTTCAGAATTTACTGATTTTGGGGGCAGTCTTGTCACTTTTTTTTTATGTGAGAATAAATGAATTTATGAATTGTTAACTTCCTGTTAAATGTTATTAAATTCTAAGCAAGAGAAATACTTAACTTTAATTTAAATTATTCCTCACTTAAAATATTCATTAGCTCTGGTATATTATGTAATTATTACCAAGCAGTGATTACTTAAAAAAAAAACTATTTAATACGGTAAGCATTCGAGTTTGATGCGTTAACATTTTACTTTCTATCCGAATGAGCCATCTTTAAATTTTCTTCCAAGACGTGAATACTTTGTGATGTAATTTACATACATTTACTCCTGGCTTCATATTCGGCCTAGGAGCGGCAGCATCTTAAAAAGTTCTGGTTCGGAAGGGTGAGCCGTTTATCACTGTCGGCGCGAAGTTCCAACTAGGTTAAATTCGAAGTTGTACGTAAGTCACGTCTGCGGAAGTCCTTTAGTACTCTTCCTCTTGGGAGCATTTTTTTTTTTTTGCCATTGAGTCGAAGACAAAGCCTGAGAGATATCGACACTTTCATCAGACGGGGAAAAGGAAAACGCCGTTCTCGAACGTTCTCGAAGTTATTGAAGCGATTGTCCAATGCCTCTTTTTGAGGCTAATGCAAAAATTCTTGGTTCCATGTAATTATGGTACGTTATTCTGTCTCTTGTGGTAGTGATCAGTGTAAACATTTGCATGTGTAGAATACATGCACTGTTTCTGCCTGAAGTTTATGTAGTTGATTCCGAGTTTCGAAACATGATAATTATTTTGGTATGATACGTTTGAAAGAAAAACTGACTAGTATAAATTCAGTATGTTAAAGAAAATATGTTACAAATTTCGCAAAATGATTTCTTGAAAAAAAAAAAATTGGTGATATTATGTAACTCAAGTTATTTACGTAAACCTTAAGGGAAAAATCAGGATTCTAAATAGACGTTAATAACCAACATTTGTTAACATAACCAAAAATAAAGAGAAATAATTAACGACATACTGGGTGCGTCTTATTTATAACAAGATCTGCATGTTTGAAAAATTGGTTTCGAATACCTTTTACCTACATTAAATAATGGTTGGCTCAAACCTCTGTATCGCGTGTTGTCTGCCTGTATGACTCCACATTTTCTACGTCAGTTTTCTTAAAATGGTTCACTTGAGCGTGTTAAGACAAGGCGTACTTATTTGTTCATTACAATAAACTGTGCGATATAATATAAAAAAAATGCAGTGGTAAAAAATTCTATTCCAAAGAAAGGCTTGTCCAATGCCATTATCTACTATAGGTGGAAGGTATTCGAAACCACCAAGTATTGTTATTTATAAACCGCTCTCGGAAATTCATTGTTTAACACTCCATACTTTTGGTAATTGTAACAAAATTCACAATCACGAGTTTTTTTTTTCGCGCCAGGCAAACACTAACGTTATAAAACTTTACCTCATGCATTACAAAGAGTCATTCCGCAAAGTTTGTTATATTGCAAATAACATCCTGTATAGTCACCACACCGCCACACCCATATATTTCTGTGTATCGCGTGTTGCCTACATGTAAGGCTACGCAGTTTCTACTTAACTTTGATCGAAAACTGTTAACTTGAGAGTGTTGCGACAAGTCGACCTTTTTTGTTTTTGGGGCTTCCTGCTGTAAACTTGTCATTTAATACCAAAATAATTAAATGGTAAAAAATTATATGCCAGAAAAGGTGAACGGTATTCAAAACCATTTTATCACAGACTGCAGATCTTGTTATTATTTAATCACACCCGATTAAGCATTATTTATTCCTTCTTACGTTTAGTTATTTAAACAAATGTTTTCTATTCGATACCAATTTTCAAATCGCGATTTTTCCTGCAAATTCGCGCCTGCCAAAAACCGGCATTACATTACTTTTTCCTAAATGTTACCAGAAATTATCTCGCAAAGATTGTAACAAGCTTTCATTATATTTAACAGTCTGTGTGTAAATATTAAGCCGGGAAATTTTCGCTTAAAGTAATTTAGTTGTTGGAAGGATGAGTATTGAAGTAAATAATGTATCAGTTTTGGGGATACCGACTATTGTTTCTACAGCTGGTTATGAAATATCATAGACTGGGAGTAGTTTCCCGGTTCATTGCACTTTCATGAAGCCAGGCAATAATTTGAAAGCCCCTGGAAGCAGGAAGTTTCCATGAGTTTGTCTCAGAACTTGCCCGCAGCTAGCAAACATTGTCTGAACTCTCGAGACGATCTCCAATACTTCTTAACGTAACTTACGTCTCGTCCTAGACAGAGAATTTGTAAAGAAAACAAGCAATAATTCCAAATACGTTGCTTCCTGCAATATCTGAATCCGTCTTTACTTTCAGATATAGTATAATATACTTGAGAGCAACATAAATTCACATTTTATGTGTTGCCATGAAATATTTTGTACAATTGGCTTAGTCCAAAAGAACTATAAGTTTATTTTCGTACAGCCGACTCGTAAGCACGTTCTAAGCCGACGAGTATTCTAATGAGAAAAATACCTCAAGTGATATTGAATTATATTTTGTCATCGAGGATTGTTTGGTTACCTTCGTTTTGAAAGAATTTCCTTCGCGATTTGAAACGTAGGTACACTATTTTATATGAGTAAACGTATGTTTCGTGCAAGCATTAAGTTGACAATTACTTGGAGCATGCAGTGACAAACTGTTCATACTATCCAGAGAAGCTAGTAGTTAGTGAATAGTTTGTAGATATATTGCGTTAGTTTAAGAGGGGCGTGGTTCATAATTCAACGCTAAAAGCATCACTCTATAACTGTAAGTTTCTTGAAGCCAATTTGCGAAAGACAAAAAATAACAATCCTAGACGATAGTTTTAGCCAACATTTTAAACAAAATTGTTTCCAGTGTTGCGAACTCCTGAGACACAATCTGTGACGTCGGAATCTCGTGCATTTAACTGCGGCGCAAAAGATCACGCGTAACGAATGAGTAATTTTGCATAAATATTTACTCATAAAGTTGGCTAATACCTATAGGATTGTCGTTTTGTATTTTATCCATATTGACTTCGAAAAAAAGTGTAGAATTGAGTGTATGTTTTCAGCGTTTATTTATTTTCCACGTACTATTAACAACCCCCGCAATACACGCCATTAAATATAATGTAAGGAAATATAATCTAAAGCCGTACTTACGGATACTGATTTATAGTAGATAAAGTATTCTTTTGCTAGGCGTCTATGTCACGTATTTGTATTCGACTTTCTTTTTTTGTTGTTGTTGTGCCCCTATTTGATTGGGCCAGTGCTAAGTGTGATGCGTCATTACAGAACGTTATGATTCGTCTGTGAACAGCTGGACAGTGCCATATAACCATCGTCCAATAGTACAACGCGCAGGTCGCTGCAATATTTTTTGGCAATATGTTGGCACGAAATATTGTCGCGACTTTCCCTTTTCTCTAGCAATACTTAGAGATAGTAGAAAATCGCAAAATTCTTTCGTGCTGCCATACTTTGCAGAGCAAAGAGTACTGAAGGATAGTTATGTGGTAGCTCAAGAGTGCGTGTTGCATAACTCAACGCTAAAAGCATTAATCTATAACTGTAGGTTTCTTGAAGCCAATTTGCGGAAATTAAACAATAGCAATCCTAGACAATAGTTTTAGCCAACGTTTTAAACAAAATTGTTTCCAGTGCTGCGAACTTCTGAGACACAATCTCTAACGCTGGAACCTCGTGCATTTAACTGCGGCGCAAGAGATCACGCGTAACGAATTAGTAATTCTGGATAATTAATTACTCATAAAATTGGCAAATACCATTATCTAGGATTGTCTCTGAGTAATTTATGTATATTGGCTTCGAAAAAGTGTAGAAATCAATTGATGTTTTCAGCGTTTATTTATCTACCACGCACTCTTAAAGACAAATTACAAATATTCTATAGCTAGGGCCACGATTTTGTCGCGAAAAGATTTTTGCCCCACTTTGTTTCAGTGTCCCACGTTCACATCGGCAGTTCTGCTTCGTGATTACTGGCAGCTTTTATTTGTTCAGACACGTTTCTCATTTGACTGCACCAATCAGAATATGATTATTGTGGCTCCACACTTCTGTGCAAAAATCTTTTCGCGAAAACGTCCAGTCTCTACCAATGTCGCATGCTCGTGGTGTATAGTCGGATCTTATACCAAGGAACCCTTATTTTCGGTGAAAACATTTCTGCACCAGTTTCTTTCATTGCCGCGTGTGCACATGTGCAGCTTTGCTTCATAATCAGTGATTGTATGTTTTAACTTTCAAGTGTCGTAACGTTTTACTGCGAATCACAGACGTATGGTATCTCAGCAACCATATTCCGATTGGTACAGCCAAATGAGGAACGTCTTTCCTCAAAGACACGCTGCCAATAAATAAGGAAGAAGAACTGCAGATGTGCAAGTAAGGCATTGAAAGAAGTTGTTGCAGAAATCTTTTCGTGAAAATTAGAGGCCCCGTTTATACTGCTTGCCTTTAAACGGAACCATACTTCGTCGCTATTGGAGGGCACTTACTGTTGACATTGTTTCATTATGCAATGTCATTTAGAACAAAATTTACTGTACGTACGGTGTAACTGACGCCTCAGGTTCATTTTAGTACCACACATGTCAAATGATATTGCGTCAAATATGTTATGGTATCAGAATGGTTAAAATATACTGAAGAATATTTCTTTATTTATGTGGGTTTTTCGTCTCGTCGACAGCAAGGTCACTATTGGCGGTTACAAGGGCAGGAACTGGGAGATAAATTGGCCATGACCTTTGTTTAAGATTCATCCCATCATCCGCACTGAGTGATTTCATAAAAAAAAAAAAAAAAAACACGGAAAACCGATATCGAGATGTTCGGAGACGGGTATCGTACCCGCGTCCTCCCGGATGCGAGTCCAGCGAGCTACCATTTAGCCACCTCCTCCCGGTTGTCAAGTTAAGTGAGACAGACCGTACCGTGAGATGTGACCGCAATGGTCAGAGAAGAAGCACGCAGAAATTAAACTGCTGCACGAGAAGAGAACTCTTCCCGCACGAGCCAACAATATTGCAGAAAGTGATTGGTAGGGACCCCTGATTTTCGCGAGATTTCTGAAACTTGTTTCAATGGCTTCCAGCTCACTTGGGGTTCTACTTCATTGTTATTGGCAGAGTGTCTTTGTGGGAAGACATTTCTCATTGGACCGTACCAGTCAGAAAAAGGTTCCTGTGATATCACACGTCTGTGATATAGTAGAACAAGTGAGAGTTAAAAACATCCAATTACTGACCATGAAGCAGAGCTGTAAATATGAAAATAAGGCACTGGAACAAACTGCACTGTTAGAAAAAATTTCCGTGAAATTACGGAAAAGTACTGGCAAAAAATTATCCAGAAATCTTCGTAAATTAACGGACACTCAGTTTTTCTTGATAACGGAACCCTTCGTTAAATAACGGACAATCCGTTTTCCGCAAAAAAAAAAAATTGAAATTTCTGTAATCTACCAGCACTCAATTTTATAGAAATACTACGTTTTCTTATTAGCTATGTATTATCGAGAATATGACGCACTATTTAGTAACCTGAAAATTTTTTCGAAGATGCTGGGATTCGTACCCACGACCTTATAACTGCCAGGCAGTAGCTGTAATCATTGAACCAAAGAGACAATTTATGAGAAAATGAGTTCCATGCAGTGGTAAGATATCAACTTTATAAGAGACAACTTTTGTATTTGACATCCAGGATTCATTGTGATTATTAATACCACTTTTTTTAAGAAACACAGTAAAATTTGCTTTAAAATTGTTGAAACATATTTTCACGAATTTATGGAAAGTTACGGTCAAATATCCGTAAACTAGCAATACGGACAAATATCCGTAAAGAAAATATTACGGAAGCCACTTCCGTAAAATTACAGTACTTTTCTGTAAATATTTCCGTGAATTTACGGAAATTTTTAACAGTGTGATACTGAAAACTTTTCACCAAACACAGGGGTCCATAGTCATTGGTAGAGTCACGGACATTTCGCGGGTTCAACGACCTGCCAGCTTAACTGCACAGTCCTGTGTGCACTCTGTCCTCAGATACTTGTTCATTAGCTTCTACTCAAGGAGTGACCCATTGTTAGAGAAGGTGGTTTATCGCGGGAAAAATTGGCTGTTTGCTAGGCTTCAACGTAATGTATTCATTTATTACGCTTTTATTTCGTTACTTTCGAGTCCCTATTTGACTGGGCCAATGATAACTTTGGTGCGCTACTACTGGACTTCTGTGATTCGTCTGTAAACAACTAGACTGTGACACATAATCGTCAGCCAACAATACATGACACAGGACGATACACTGATTTGCGGAATACGCTGGCAGAAAACATTCCCGCTATAAATAGAACCACGATTTTATGGCGAAAAGAAATTTGCATCATGTGGTTTCAGGGGCTTATGTGCACATCTGTAGCTGTGCTTCATGGTCAGTGATTGGACGGTTTAACTCTCGCGTGTCTTGGGTTTCTACTGGCATATCACAGACGTATGACGTCACAATCGCCTTACTCTGATTGGTGCAGTCAAATGAGAGATGTGTCTGAATGAAGACACGCTGCCAATACCAACGAAGAAGAACTGCCGATGTGCACGTAAGGCATTGAAACAAAATGTTGCAAAAATCTTTTTGCGACAAAATCGTGGCTCTAGCTATAAATCATCTTCTCTACCCATTGTACGTCAGACGAGGTAGTCAGTGACGGTTTTCACGCAGGTTTCCTATGGGTGGGGACATGACAAATTCGCGTTTTCTTTTGGCTTCAAGCTAGACCTCCAGCGACTGTCGGCTCGTGCCATTTTCGCAATTGGCCCGTGACTTATTTAACACTTCCTGGAAGTAGCTTAGCCAATAGTACAGAAGCAACTAAATGCAGGCTCATGTCACTGCGTCATCGAGCAGCCAGCGATCAGATGTCTGCTTGAATACACATATGTTCTTGGAGGCTAGCTTACAGGTCTGTGAACCCGCGAATTTTTCCGGTCTCTCAGCTATTGGTTCACAGTCCTCAACAACGAGTTTCATAAACGGTGACCTAACCACGAAGACTAAACCACATCTACATGAATTTGAAATATAACTTTTCAAATAAATCCGCGAAATTGCCGAGTCTCTAGTAGCCAATCAGCAACTGGAGACGAACGCGTCTGAACAAGATTATTGTTCGAATAATCTTCTACAGCCGCGCATTGGCCAATGAATCCCTAGGTGGATGTTTAGAGAGTCCCGTGCAGTCATCAACCAGTAAGCACGCTTGCGTCAAAGTCCTTAGCCCTGAAAATATTACATCAGCACTGTACGATTATTTGAATTTAAACAACTAAAAAATAATTTCTTTATTTAAAATAATTTCTAAAGGTACAATTTCCTGTGCCATTTGTCAAAATGTACATTTGAAAAACGTTGAACTTTTACCGTGCGGTACGTGTAGGGGAGAGTGTTGTACCTAGGGCATAGTGTACCTAGGAACACTTTCGTTTCCTGAACAGTGCTGCACTCTACCGCAGTGTCATGTAAGTACAATGTGAAAACAGCGCTAGAGCGCAGCACAAGGTTATTGTTTTGGCGTTTGGACGCGCATTGCGGTTATTAGCAAGTATTCGTCATTTTGCTCGTGTGAAGTAAATAATTTGGACGTTCTGTAATTGTGAATAAGTTGAGTTCAGTCTAATGACTAACATCGTCGATTGAACAGCTGAAATCTGCGAGTAATGGTGAGTAAAATCCATTATTTGTATACTGATATTACAGTTATTTGTAACCTAGAGTTAATAATATATAGAAAATGGCGACATATTGTACCCAGGAACACTAGCACATGATGTACCTGGGAACATGTTCCTAGGCACAACATGTATACCTTTTGGCACTTTCAAGCACATTTCCTAAGGAATTATAGGTTTA
Organism: Medauroidea extradentata; assembly: GCA_003012365.1. Taxonomy (NCBI): domain Eukaryota; kingdom Metazoa; phylum Arthropoda; class Insecta; order Phasmatodea; family Phasmatidae; genus Medauroidea; species Medauroidea extradentata. Next base: position 66,543 of record PNEQ01040719.1, on the reverse strand, counting down.
TTTAATCGTAGCTATGGCCATATGCAATACCAATATGTTTAGGGAAACAATTGGATAGACAGGAGTGCTACTTGACACATAATAGCCTCTGTTTTGTCCCGACATTCAGTTCTTCGTTGTTGGAATCGACTATAGTCGATTAGTTCTTGTAACATCTAAAATCGATCTCCGCCCCATTTGTGTTCCTTTAGTTTCTGACATTACCTGCAATCCGATGGGAACCTTTGAACCACTTATAAGCAATAAGCATTAGCTACGATGGATCAATAGCTAATAAATATTTTATGATGCTTATAGTTCTGGAGTAACATTTGTTTATTTCATGACATGTAGGATATATTTTACGATTCGCAGATGCAACATTGTATAGCCATCAAAAGTCTTGTGAAAAAAATATCGACAGTTTAAATTGCAATGTGAGAGCATACAAAATTGAGAGTTCTTTTGAACTTTTTGTTGTTGCAGATAAAATGGCTCGCTCTAAAACTGGTGTGAAGAGAAAGCCTGTTGACCCAGATGCAATGAAAAAGGCCATCGAAGCAGTCAATGCAACTGAAGATAAAAGAATTTCTTTGAGAGAGGCCTGCAAAGTTCACAACGTCAAACTGACAACACTTTCAAGGGCATTAAGTGCATTTAAAAAATCTGAGGCTAATACCTACACCTACTCATCAAATTTTGATGTAAACAGAGTTTTCAACGACGATGAAGAAATTCTTCTCGTCGAATATATTAAAACCATAGCCAAAATGAATTATGGTCTCTCAAAAAAAGGAGTACGCCAGCTAGCTTA